>JACRUU010000004.1:23505084-23542802 GCA_030449085.1 Kryptopterus vitreolus | reverse complement strand
TCTTTGTTGTTATTGTTGTTTTTTTTTGGAACAGAGAGTTCACTGGAATGATATCACAAGCAACTATAAAGGTACAATGTATAAAACTCGTACTTGAAAAAACGTCAAAATAACGACTTGCTTTGATATTAAATAAAAAAAAGAAAAGAATAAAGAAAAATACCCACATACAGGCATCATACACAGCTCCTACATAATATATATATATTATATATATATTTATATAGAATATATACCCGAATATATATATATTTTTTTGTTTTTGTTTACCCCCCCAATATAACATTGGAAGATCAGAAACATCTAATAACACAAATAGAAACACATATACACAGGCACAAAGAGCCACAGAGGGCGAGTGGGTCGCGTTTCATTGGGAGGGAATCAAGGAAACGAGACGAGGCTTCGCCCGGCAGTCGATAAAGGAAATTATACTCACCACGCTACAGGACATTTACAATCGATCATAATAAAAGTAGTCTATTTATATTTATTTATATTTATATATATTATAGAGAGATTCTGTTAGGAAGAACATGGTTCAACAGGAATAACTTTTGTTGTTGTTGTTGTTTTAGGTTTATTGGGATGAGTTCAGCATTTGCCCTTCTTATTAGTAGAAACATTGTTGTGCTGCTGGTTGACGGTGAAGATGGAATGGTTGCTTTATGCTTCAGGTTCGTAGTCCTGGGACTGCTCCTGACGGGAAAGAGGAGAAATCCAGATCAAGAACCATCGCAACAAAGGAATAAATGTGAAACAGTGTTATATAAATATTCTATTTATATAGGAATAAATACGCACAATACTGCATGATAAACACTGGTCACTTCACACTGGACATTTTATAGCGTATATCTTACACACTTCTTCACCATACACACTATTCTTATATTTTATATAGTTATTTATCTTTAGTTTTATATATTTTACAAAAAAAAAAAAAAAAAAAATATATATATATATATATATATAATATCTATATATATATATATATATATATAGTAATATATATCGATGGGGGCACACGGTGGCTTTGTGTTTTAGCACGTTCGCTATCACACTGAGCCAAGGTCTGGGGTTTGATTCCGTCTCGGCCATGTGTTTGTGGAGTTTGTGCATGTTCTCCCCGTGCCTCAAGGGGTTTTTTTCTCCGGGTTCTCCGGTTTCCTCCCGGTCTAAAAACATGCACTGGTTGAGGCACCTTGGAAAATTGATTGGCACCTTGGGAAAATTGTCCCTAGTGAGTATGAATGTGTGTGTGTGTGTGTCAATCCAGGGTGTATCCTGCCTTAAATGCCCATAGACGCGTGAGATAGACACAAAAAAACTCCCGTGACCCGAGAGAAGATTGGGATAAAGCGGTAGAAGATGAATGAATGAATGAATGAATGAAATATATATATATATATATATATATATATTATATATATATATATATATATCTATATATCATATATATATAGTTTATTTCCTTATTTACATTATTGTGCACTATTATTTATACTATTATTATTTATTTATTATTTATTTATTATCTATGCATTATTTTATACTATTCAAGTTTTTCTTTTCCTCAAGTGTATGCGTATTTTTATATATATATAGTATATATATATAATATATATATATATATATATATATATATATATATATATATATAGCTATATATATATATATCACACACACACGTCGTTCCTACAGTATGAATGTTTATACACTGTATTTATTTATTTTTGTGGATATTTCAGAGATTTATTCAGCATACAGTAAGTCAGCTCCTGATGTAGGTCAGCTGTAGGACCACACCTTTAAAATGAAAAACACATTCCCTGTTGACATATATTAACATTATCAGATGATTACACTTTCAATTCAGCGTGGATACCGTACCTGGCACAGTTTGAGAAGAACCAAAATATGGCTGCCAAGTTATATATCGACAAAGTCAAAAAACGCAGCATTTTCATTAAAATACACTGCAAACTGGGAATGTGATTGTGTCTATCATATTGTATATATATATAATATATATATATATATATATATACTATATAATATATATAATATATATTTATATGGTTGGGGAGTTACTAGTTACATGTAAAACGGCATTATACGTAATTTAAATTGCAAAATAATGTAACATTAATGTTATAAAATGTGTCACACATTTATAATAAATAAATGGTAATAATTGTTCCCCTCACACCTCCAGGGCTGTGGGTTCGAGGTTCCTTGCCAGCTGTGTCCTGTCATAACTATGCAAAGAATTTTTTCTTTCTACAACAGTATTAAATATTTGATAGTATTAAAAGTCTGGCTTTGGTTGTGACTGTCTGTGCTTATAAATGAAATGTAATCAACATAATTCATGTGATGAAAGACTTAGAAATTTTAACAGTAATAAGGGGCGAGTACTAGTGTAAGTTAAATGTTTGGAAGTTATTTATGTCGGAATATCCACGAGAAAGTCATCAAATTTAACCAGTTACTTTACTTTTGTAAATGAATTGAAATGTTATTACATTTTAAAGGGTCATTTGTAATCTGTAATCCTGTTACATTTCCAAAGTAACCTCCCAACCCTGTATATATATAGATATATATATATATATATATATATATATATATATATATATATATTATATATATATATAAAAACAATTCCTTACCACATGAATTAAAGTAATATTAATAAAAAAAGAGAGAAAAAGAGAGAACGACGACGTCTTCTTCGCCCTACAACCACAACAAAGCGTATTCTTCCGCCGTGCGCGCCCGAAACTAGTCCGTGTTTGTTTACGTCACTTGCGTTCGCGCTAAACCGTGTAAGACGGAATGATCGCGTAATATTATTTTAAAATATCTTTAATGCTTTGTAACCACGAAACAGTGTAAGTAAGTTGTAAAACCGGCGTAACCCGAGGACTCCCTGTGGTATATATATATATATATATATATATATATATATATATATATATATATATATATATAGGATTATGAAGAAAGATCCTAATTGACACTAATTGACAGAAAAATCGACTAATGAAGATTTGGATAAAAACCACATAAAAGTCATGCTATAGAATGGTAGACAGTGACATCTTGACATCTTGTGAATCGTACTTTAATAAATATTTCACCACTTGTCCTCGCTGAATAATTTAAAGTCCCACGTTCTGCCATGCGTAACCCGGCGAGCGCACACTCCCATACACTGCAGACTCTGACGTCCGGTCACCTACACTACAACACATCATCATCATCATCATCATCATCATCATCAGAAATGAATGGTTCTCTTCCCCTCCTTTCATTCTGCTGCACAATTTGATAACAGGATATTATCCGAGCAGCAGGAGGCAGGATGAGCCTTCGCACCAACCGGGATGCCATTTCCCTCCTTCTTATTCACTATGGAGTGACTAGATGAAGCCCAAAGGCAAAACAAGGAGAACGTCATGTGACTGTGCGGTCACATGATCACGAGCTACAGAGAGGATCTATATTATTGGGAGGGGGAAATGGGAGGAGAAGTGGGGGGGGAGGGGGGGGGGATTGACTCGGGCTACAAATACCCACAATCCATCTGCTGCTTGGTGTCACAGCTACGCCCATGTGGCACGCCGGTGAGGTAATGATGGAGAGAAAGAGATGCAGGGCCAGGAAGACAGAAACAGAAATAGAGAGAGAGAGAGAGAGAGGGGAGAGGGAAATGTGTGTACATGTGTGTATGCATGTCTATATTTCTGTGTGTGTGTGTGTGTGTGTGTGTGTGTTTACTCCACCTGCTGATTTTCATCATATGCTTGTCCCTCTGGATCCACCATTCCCTCCCCCATCTGCTCCTCGGTGGCCTCCTGTCCAAACTCCTCAGTCTATACACACACACACACACACACACATACACACACACACACACACACAGACACACACACACACACACACACAGACATGAAGACATGCAAGATATGCATGTTAAAGTACACTCACTTAATGATCAGGAAACATTATTTGCATATTATTTATATATATATATATATATATATATATTATATATATATATAATATATATTTGATCATATAATATACTTTAAAAACCATCTTGAAATATAACATTACAAGAGCTTCCTGCATTTTAATGTCACATCCATTACAGTTGTGCCTCCAATTTGGGGGTAACATTTATGGGTGAAAAAATCAGGTGTCTGAATACTTTTGCTAATCCATGTATATCTCCGATAAGGTTAAAACTGAATCCCCTTGTGTCACATTTCATTATAATACACTGTGATAATAAACCCGGGATGTCGTCGTGTCTCAGAAGGCACTCGGGGTATTTTTAAACAGAGCTAATCCCAGCCAACTAGGCCGATATTCACCAGCGTGTAATCCCTAAACCCCAACGCCATCACGTCCAGTCCTATACGCCGAATACAACTCCTTCATACTACTCTGTTACACACTTATATAATACACAGCGATATACACTCCTTTATACAACTTTGTTATGCACTATATTATACACTCCGTTATACACTATATTATACACTATACACTGCGTAATACACTCCATTATACAACTCTGTTATACACTACATTATACACTGCCTTATACACTCCATTATACAACTCTGTTATACACTCTATTATACACTACATTATACACTCCGTTATATACACTCCTTTATACAACTCTGTTATACACATTATACACTATACACTCTGTTATTATACACTGCCTTATACACTCCGTTATACAACTCTGTTATACACTCTATTATACACTCTATTATACACTGCGTTATACACTCCTTTATACAACTCTGTTATACACATTATTATACACTCTATTATACACTCCTTTATACACTCCTTTATACAACTCTGTTATACACTCTATTATACACTCTATTATACACTGCCTTATACACTCCGTTATACAACTCTGTTATACACTCTATTATACATTCTATTATACACTGCGTTATACACTCCTTTATACACTCCTTTATACAACTCTGTTATACACTCTATTATACACTACATTATACACTGCCTTATACACTTCGCTATACAACTCTGTTATACACTCTATTATACACTGCGTTATACACTCCGTTATACAACTCTGTTATACACTCTATTATACACTACATTATACACTGCGTTATACACTCCTTTATACACTCCTTTATACAACTTTATACATACTCTGTTATACACTATATTATACACTGCCTTATACACTCCGTTATACAACTCTGTTATACACTCTATTATACATTCTATTATACACTGCGTTATACACTCCTTTATACACTCCTTTATAGAACTCTGTTATACACTATATTATACACTGCCACTTATACACTCTGTTATACACTACATTATACACTGCCTTATACACTCCACAACTCTGTTATACACTCTATTATACACTACATTATACACTGCCTTATACACTCCGTTATACAACTCTGTTATACACTCTATTATACACTGCGTTATACACTCCTTATACAACTCTGTTATACACTCTATTATACACTATTATACACTGCGTTATACACTCCTTTATACACTCCTTTATACAACTCTGTTATACACTCCATTATACACTACACACTACATTATACACTGTTATACACTATATTATACACTCTGTTATACACTCCTTTATACACTCCGTTATACACTCCATTATACACTCCGTTATACACTCTGTTATACACTTTATTATACACTCTGTTATACACTACATTATACACTGCGTTATACACTCCTTTATACACTCCTTTATACAACTCTGTTATACACTCTATTATACACTCTATTATACACTGCCTTATACACTCCGTTATACAACTCTGTTATACACTCTATTATACATTCTATTATACACTGCGTTATACACTCCTTTATACAACTCTGTTATACACTCATTATACACTGTTATACACTCCATTATACACTCTGTTATACACACCTTTATACACTCTGTTATACACTCGTTATACTTTATACACTCCTTTATACAACTCTGTTATACACTCTATTATACACTACTATTATACACTGCGTTATACACTCCGTTATACAACTCTGTTATACACTCTATTATACACTACATTATACACTGCCTTATACACTCCGTTATACAACTCTGTTATACACTCTATTATACACTCCATTATACACTCCTTTATACACTCCTTTATACAACTCTGTTATACACTCTATTATACACTTCTATTATACACTGCGTTATACACTCCTTTACACTCCTTGTTCTTATACAACTCTGTTATACACTCTATTATACACTACATTATACACTGCCTTATACACTCCGCTTATACAACTCTGTTATACACTCTATTATACACTACATTATACACTCCTTTATACACTCCTTTATACAACTCTGTTATAAACTATACTATACACTGCGTTATACACTCCATTATACACTCTGTTATACACACCTTTATACACTCCGTTATACACACTTTATACACTCCGTTATACACTCTGTTATACACTTTATATACACTCTGTTATACACTACATTATACATTCTCTTATACACTGCTTATACACTACATTATACAACTCTGTTATACACTCTATTATACACTACATTATACACTGTTATACACTATATTGTTATACACTGTTTATACTGTTATACACTCCTTTATACACTGTTATACCTTTATACACTCCGTTATACAACTCTGTTATACACTTTATTATACACTATACACTGCATTATACACTGCATTATACACTCCATTATACACTCCATTATACACTCTGTTATACACTCCATTATACACTATACACTCCTTATACACTATACACTCTTATACAACTCTTTATACACTCTGTTATATACACTCTATTATACACTCTATATACACTCGTTATACACTCCTTTATACACTATATTATACACTGCTTTATACACTCCTTTATACACTCTGTTATACACTCCATTATACACTCTGTTATACACTGCATATACCTTTATACACTCTTTATACACTCTGTTATACACTGCCTTATACACTCCGTTATCAACTCTGTTATACACTGCATTATACACTCTTATACTTTATACACTATACACTTATACACTGCTTTATACACTCCTTTATACACTCTGTTATACACTCCTTTATACACTCTGTTATACACTCCATTATACACTCTGTTATACACTTTATACACTCTGTTATACACTCCTTTATACACTCTGTTATACACTGCGTTACATTATACACTGCGTTATACACTGCGTTATACACTCCTTTATACACTATATTATACACTGTTATACACTCCATTATACACTCCATTATACACTCTGTTATACACTCCTGTTATACACTCTGTTATACCTTATACACTCCTTTATACACTCCTTTATACAACTCTGTTATACACTATAATATACACTGTGTTATACACTCCATTATACACTCTGTTATACACACCTTTATACACTCTGTTATACACTCCATTATACACTCCATTATACACTCTGTTATACACTCCTTTATACACTCTGTTATACACTCTGTTATACACTATAATATACACTGTGTTATACACTCCATTATACACTCTGTTATACACTCATTTATACACTCTGTTATACACTACGTTATACACTCCTTTATACACTCTGTTATACACTCAGTTATACACTGCGTTATACACTCCTTTATACACTCTGTTATACACTATACTATACACTGCCTTATACACTCTGTTATACCTCCTTTACTCTGTTATACTATACACTGCCTTATACACTCCTTTATACAACTCTGTTATAAACTATACTATACACTGCGTTATACACTCCATTATACACTCTGTTATACACTCCTTTATACACTCCGTTATACACTCCTTTATACAACTCTGTTATACACTACATTATACACTGCGTTATACACTCCTTTATACACTCTATTTTACACTAAATTATACACTGCGTTATACGCTCTGTTATACACTCCATTATACACGCCTTTATGCACTCCATTATAGACGCCGTTATACACTCCGTTATACACTCTGTTATACACTCCGTTATACACTCCGTTATACACTCCGTTATACACTCCTTTATACACTCCGTTATACACACCTTTATACACGCCTTTGTACACTTTATACACTCCGTTATACACACCTTTATACACGTTTATACACACCTTTATACACTCCGTTATACACACCTTTATACACGCCTTTATACACACACCTATACACTCCGTTATACACACCTTTATACACTCCGTTATACACTCTGTTATACCCTGAGTTATACACTCTGTTATACACTGCGTTACACACACCTTTATACACTCAGTTATACACTATATTACACACACTTTTATACACTCCGTTATACACTGCGTTATACACTATATTATACACACCTTTATACACTCTGTTATACACTCCATTAAACACTCCATTATACACTCTGTTATACACACCTTTATACACTCTGTTATACACTGCGTTATACAATATATTATACACTGCATTATGCACACCATTAGACACTCCATTATACAGAAAATTTGAATACAATTACATCTTACATCTGTTGATTGATTTTGTTGATTATGTGAATATTAGGGGGTAATTTGCACTTAATCACATATCAGTTCCAGGTTGTTAAGGAATGTTTTTTCGGGAATGAATATTTTATATGGGGGAAGTGGCAGCTCAGTGGTTAAGGCATTGGCCTCTGGACCAGAAGGTCACAGGTTCAAGTTCCAAACTAAATGTAAAAACTCAAATCCCAGCACCACTGAACTGCCACTAGTGAGCGCTTGATCAAGACCCTTAACCCTCAACTGCTCAGTCTAGTGTAAAACATGTGCCAATACAAATATGTGGGTCATCCACTGTGGCGCCCCCTAATGGGAGCAGGTGAAAGAGGTGATGATGAAGATGAGGATGAATAGCCATTTTACGCACAACGATCAGTCACAATATTATGAGCGATGAATTCACACACACACACACACACACACACACACACACACACACACCAGTGTAAAAGAGTCGGTGCTTTGCATCGATACTGGCGTCATGGAGATGAGATACCTGAGTAACGAGCAAACACACTGACAGAGCTGTATGACCTTCAGCAAGGTCATGTGGCCAGGGGGAGGGATGGAGGAAGGGCAGAGATGAGTAGGAAGTAGAGGGGGAGAGAGTGTGTGTGACAGAAAGAGAGAGAGAGAGAGAGAGAAGTATGGATTGAGTAAGAGAGAAAGAGAGAAAGAACAGAGATACACAGAGGGTTCGGAAGTGAGAGAGAGAGAGAGAGGGTGGAAAGAATGAAAGGGCATGATAGAGAGAAAGAGAGGGGAGGAGGGTGAGAGATGAATGGAAAGAGAGGCGGAGGAATGGAGTGCGTATGGAGAGGCAGAGTGCGAATGGAAGCGGGTGACAGAAAGAGAAACCAGGGACAGATAAATGGACGGCAGGATAATAAGGAAGGGAATAAGAGAGATGGAGATGAAGAAAGAAATGTGATAGAGAGGGAGAGAGAGAGAAGACAGAGATGAGTAATAAATATAAGAAAAGATTAGAAATGCGAAACGGAGCAGAAAGGAAGGAATGAGACGAAAGGAAGAATAATAAAAAGAGGGATAAATGAAAAAGGTAAGAAGGAGGGAAAGAAACAAATGCAGAACTGCAAGATGGAACAAGGGTGTGAACGAATGAGAGAAGCCAGGGACGGATAAACGGATATGGAGATAATAAGAGGTGGAATAAAAAGGATGCGAGGGATGGAAAGAGACAGAAAGAGAGAATAATGAAAGATAGATGATAGGACAAAAGAGGGTGTGTTAATAAAAAAAAAACAAAGGGTTATATCTCTCTATACGGGGAGAAAGACATGAAGGAATAATGATGGAAGAGTATCAGAGTTATGGGTGTGGTTTGCTCTGTGACAGGGACGGAGAGACGCATCATACGTACGTTCATGTCGGAGGGAAACTCGTCTTTCTTCATGAGGCCGGTGGCAGCGGCGATGTTTCCGGCTCCGGAGAGGACGACGCCCCCGAGCTGAGACGCCTGCTCCTTCGTCTTCTCAGCCACTGCACGACAAATCATTCAGCTTCAGCGCAGATCTCGACTCAACATCCCGATCCCGACCCCAAAATCCCAATCAAACCCTAACATCCCAACCCAAAATCCATATCCCGCCCCAACATCCCAATCAAACCCTCACATCCCGACCCAAAATCCAGATCCCGCCCCAACATCCCGATCCCGACCCAGCATCCCCACCCAACATCCCAATCCCGTCCCAACATCCCGACCCAACCTCCCAATCCGGTCCCAACATCCCGACCCAACATCCCGATCCCGACCCCAACATCCCGACCCCAACATCCCGATCGTGCCCCCAACATCCCAATCAAACCCTCACATCCCGACCCAAAATCCAGATCCCACCCCAACATCCCGATCCCAACCCAGCCCCCCCTTCATCCCCCCCCCCCCCCCCTCCCCCCCAAACACCCCCCCCCCACCCAACATCCCAATCCCGTCCCAACATCCCGACCCAACCTCCCAATTCCGTCCCAACATCCCGACCCAACATCCCGATCCCGACCCCAACATCCCGATCGTGCCCCCAACATCCCAATCAAACCCTCACATCCCGACCCAAAATCCAGATCCAGCCCCAACATCCCGATCCCGACCCAACATCCCGACCCAACATCCCAATCCCGTCCCAACATCCCGATCCCGACCCCAACATCCCGATCGCGCCCCCCAACATCCGGATCCCGCCCCCTACATCCCAACCCAAAATCCCGATCCCCACCCAACATCCCGATCCTGACCCAACATCCCAATAGAATCTTAACATCCCAACCCAACATCCCAATCCCGCCTTAACATCCCGATCCTGCATCCTGATCCCGCCCCAACATTCCGATCCCCACCCAACAACCCAATCGAACCCTAACATCCAGACCCAACATCCTGATCCTGACCAAACATCCCAACCCAACATCCTGATCTCGACACCATTTCGTCCCTGACCCAACATCCCGACCCAAAATCCCTATCCCAACCCAACATCCCCAACCCACCATCCTGACCCAACCTCCCAATCCCGACCCAACGTCCCAACCCAACATCCTGATCCCTACACATCGTCTTGTTCCCGACCCACAATCACGAAACAAAATCCCAATCCCAACCCAACATCCTGATCCCTACACATCGTCTTGTTCCCGACCCAACATCCCGACCCAACAAACCACTAATCTATTGTTTCATTTACATTCAATTCATTCAAATTCGATTCATTTTTATTTAATTGTATTTCATTCAATTTCAGTTATACGGTGCTTTTTAACATTTTTCCATTTGACCAAATGTTTCCTGTGTCGTATTTCTGTGAGGCATCTCGGGAATCAAATGTCGTGTGTAAATAAACCAAACTGCAAAAAAAAATCGACTGAGTAAATAAACCAATAAAATTAAAAGCAACAAATCTAACAAAGAAATGATTAAATAAATGATTATTGAACAAACAAGAAAAAAATACATAAATAAATCAAATAATAAACAAAAATAAAGAATTATCATGAACAGACAGAGCAAAAAGTTATACAAAAAAAAAAGAAAATAAAACAAACTAATAACCAAACAAACAAACACTTAAATAAATAGATTATAAATTAATAAACAATAAATTATAGTAAACAAAAATAGATATTTACTGGGGGGGGGGAGCTCTGTGAAACATTAGATTCATGATTTAAAATGAAAATTTTAATTTTTTTCATTTCGTCGCAGAAAAAAGGTTTATTTATTTATTTTATTTATTTATTTATTTATTTTCTTCCCTTACATCTGATGATGTAAGATCGCAAGTCTACAAGAATCATATCTTTGATGATCTCTTAGGGCGAATTTTCATTTGTGAAATAATTTAAATATTTCATCATCTATTTGTATTTTTCAAAGTAAGAAAAAAACAAAACAAAAACAAAAGCAAAAAAAAACAAAACAAACAAAACAAGCGTGAATATAACGTACGCGGACCCCAAATGTATTTCTGAATGTATAAATAGCGATGTGTGTAATAATGAGGCTGGGACGGCTCGGCATCGGCGTCTCGCTCCGACAGCGTCTGTAATTCAAGCCCGATTCGAATCAGAGCCCAAATTTTACACTTCTACACTTTTACACCTGTCGCTGGCTCGCTGCTGCGCGCTGGCCGCATGCCACCGCAATTGAATCCTGCATTAAAGACTTTATTATTTAGGAGGTGAAGAGAATGAGCTCACCCGTAGCCACGCTGTCTTTGGTCTTGCTGCCTGGAAACGGAACAAAAAGAAGAGACACGTGAGACGCGTTTCGTTTCTCTGCAAAAGTCTGCATTCACACTTCTGTCGCTGAAGCGAGTCAGAGCCGAGTCAGTAAACCTCAGATCTGACATTTTACTGAAGCGCATTGTCGGGCGCAGAAACATGAAGGAAAGGATGTAATTACTGACACCAGAGGAAGTCATGATGATATTTATGGGCGGGAAACTCACACATCACTCACTCAGGTTAATTAATAGCAATGTAAGAACTGCAGAATTATTAGCATATATATATATATATATATATATATATATATATATATATATATATATATATATATATATATATATATATATATATATATATAGGGGCACGGTGGTGTTTAGTGGTTAGCACGTTCGAAGTTCGGGTTTGAATCCCGTCTCGGCCATGTGTGTGTGGAGTTTGTGCATGTTCTCCCCGCATGCCTCAGGGGGTTTTTCTCTGGGTTCTCCGGTTTCCTCCCAGGTCCAAAAACATGCATGGTCGGTAGGTTGATTGGCACCTTGGAAAATTGTCCCTATTGTGTGAATGTGTGTGTGAATGTGTGTGAATGAATGATATATATATATATATATATATATATATATATATATATATATATATATATATATATATAGATATATCTGTGTGTGTGTGTGTGTGTTTCCTAATTGCGCTTGTGAAAATCATCCAGCCATACGGGTTTTAATAAAGTCGGGTTGGTGTGCAGTCAGTATACAGTTTTTATTGCTCTATAGCAGGAAATCACAGGGAAGACAATCCCCTGTTTACAAAATCACAAGCTCACATAAAGCCTGTGATTAATTCTGCACGTTTCAAAAATGTTTGTATTGTTTTTTTTAGGGAATTCAGGGATTTATTATTATTTCACTATTTTTATTTATTTATTTATTTTTAAATATTATTTATTTTTTTTGACATCACCAATAGGCTATTGCTATTGTACTTGTCTTACATGTCAACCTTGAAACAAAAAGTATATTATATATATATATATATATATATATATATATATATATATATATATATATATTATATATACTTTTTGTTTTATAGTTTTATTTATTTTTTCTTTGTATTATTTATTTATTTATTTTCTTTGTGATTACCATGGTGAGTACCACACCTCTGTGTGTGTGTTGTTGTGTGATTTGTGGTGTATGTGTGTGTGTGTGTGTGTGTGTGTGTGATTTATATGTCGGGCTGATGGCAAAGGAAGAGTGAAAATTGGCTCGTTCACACTTGCGCCCCTCCTTCATAAGAGCTCACATCATCTGTCCTCTAAACATCAATCTCTCTCTCTCTCACACACACCACACACACACACACACACACACACACACACACACACACACACACACACACACACACACGCACACGCATCTTGCTAGCTGAAGCGTAGCTTTCTGGGTCATGGTTATCTCAGTGTGTGTATGTGTGTGTGTGTGTGTGTGTGTGATCCTGCGTACTGTAAAAGCTTCTATTCTAATCACAAAGAAGGAGATTCAGATATCTAGGCTAATTGTCTCCCTCTCCTTCCTCGACTCGGTGTAGATGTGTGTATATGCATATATACACACACATAAATCATTTGTGTTAATAGTAAAATATTGAACAAGAAGGAGCACTGGGTTTAGTAGGGTATTATAAGGGTGTGTGTGTGTGTGTGTGTGTGTGTGCGCATGAAATGAAAGCTGTAAAATGAATAAACCGCCGCACGAACAGTCTCTCGTTGGAAGAAGCCGGTCGATAGAAATCTATTTTTCATCCTTCAGACATGACGGCTTCCAGCCAATCAGCTTCACCTTCTGCTCGGCTCCTTGGTTAAATATGCCTCAGGGGACTGTCGTAAGGCACAATGCTTTACACACACACACACACACACACACACACACACACACACACACACACCACACACACACACACACACACACACAGAGTCTGAAGCATTCTTTCGGAAAGCCGAATCGCTGAGGTTCAGGAAAAATAACAAAACTAAATTCGTCAAACCCTCGGGTTGTTCTGGCTGGATGTGTGAATGATTGACACTTTCGGACATTTTATAGATCGCTTGAAGATTTATCATCAGGGACCGACTTCTTATCATTCCCCGATGTTCCGACACGGATCTTTATTCATTTTACCACCATATTTAACAAATGGTGGTTTAGCACGTTCGCCTCACACCGCCAGGGTCCGGGTTCGATTCCCGTCTCGGCCATGTGTGTGTGGAGTTTGTGCATGTTCTCCCCGTGCCTCAGGGGGTTTTTCTCCGGGTTCTCCGGTTTCCTCCCCCGGTCCAAAAACATGCACGGTAGGTTGATTGGCACCTTGGAAAATTGTCCCTAGTTGTATGAATGTGTGTGTGTGTGTGTGTGTGTGTGTCCTGTTGCAATGGGTTGGTATTCCATCCAGGGTGTATCCTGCCTTAATGCCCATAGATCCCTGAGATAGACACAGACTCCCCGTGACCCGAGGGAAGATCGGATAAAGCGGTAGAAGATGAATGGATGAATGATGAAGGTTTGTGGGAGTTTGTTGAAAATCATTCAGCCATACAGGTTTTAATAAAGTCGGGTTGGTGTGCAGTCAGTATACAGTTTTTATTGCTCTATAGCAGGAAATCACAGGGAAGACAATCCCCTCTTTCACAATCACAAGCTCACATAAAGCCTATGATTCGTCAGTGGCACTGTGATTGACAGGAGGAAAGCGAATAAGCCCCTCCTACTTCAAGAGCATGACCATAAAAGGCTTTTACGCAGCACTAGTGCATCATTTCTAATAGCACAGGATTGTTCATGTGCAATTCACCAAAACAATGTTAAAGTCTATTAACAAAAACACGTTTATGTCACGTTTATACTAATATACTTTTATTTAAGAAAATAAATTAAATATTTATTTAGAAAATAGAAGAAAATATTTATTTAAGCTTTCCAAAGTTTTAAAATAAATGGGAAAACGGAATGATTCAAAAATGATGCCGCATTTCTTTTTTTATCGTTTTTTTTAAATACATTTTCTAGGCGGAAAATTTACGACAATTACGTTTTTTTCCCGTCTCTTTCCGAGAAACATTTGCCTAATGAATAAAACTAAAATTATGAATTACTAAACTAAACTAAATTTGTGAATTAGAGTACATGTAGCTTTTGTTTTATAAAAACATTTTTTTTTTTTTTACAATTTATATTTTGAAAAACTGAATAAGACAATTTGGAAAGAGACCCCCCCCCCCCTCCGTCCCCCCCCCCCAACAGGAAAAGCAATTTCAGAACAGAATGCAAAAAACCTCAGTTTGTCCCCATAGAGGTCACAGAGTTGACTTTAACAGTAAGGGTGCAAATAATTTCGAAATTAGTGAACAAATCCGCATATGTTTGATCTTAAAAACTCACTATTATCAGTTTTTGCGTTGTTTTTCAGTTCTGGGCAGACTGTACATTTCCCACTGTACATTTACATTATTCCATACGCTCGTGTAATTACTAATGGCGCTTGTGGGCGTGGCCTGTTCCGCATCTCTTTTAATGAGAATCTATAGGAAGTTTTCTTTTTTTTTTTTTTTTTTACCATCGCTGTCTTACTTGGTCTGGAACTGGAAGTGGACATTATTATGGTTTAATATTAGAGCTGGGAGATTAATGGTCATTATGGGGCGTTTCGATTTGATGCTTCACGCCGATGTTGAAAATACGAAAATGGATTTTACGATTTCACCATGTTTTGGTACAACGAGCTCGTTTCCAAGAGGGGGCGGAGCTTCATCAGTCGTATGGAAACGCTTTGCAACTTCAGATGTTCAACAAGCCAAATCCCCGCTGTAACATTTATCTAAAGTTTGTGGGCGACTAAAGGAAGCAGCACGACTAATTCGTTTATTTATCCAGCACCTCAAACACAACCGCACTGTTGTGTGAGGTGTGTGTGTGTGTGTGTGTGGTGCTGCTGGGATTAAACACCACGACAGCGGGGAAAAAACAAACACTCCGCTACAAACAGGTACAAATAGCACACACATTTTCCCAACTATATCCAAAAGCGCAAACATAATTTTATCGGGAAAAAAAATCGGAGATTCAATTTATATGACAAATCGCCCAGCTCTAGTTACTACACTCAGTTATTTCTCCGATTCACCCGACAAACACAAACTAGCCGTGTGTTCAACGCTCTGAAATCACAACCGACTCCGCTCGAAATTATACAGACCACGGTAACAATTACGTCACTTAATGCTGAACCAAACCCTCACCGTTAAACCTCACCTTCCTCCTGCGTCCGGGCTCAATATCTCCTGATTTATCCCAGTCTGCAGATTTACGGCATAATCCGACTCGACAGTCGCGGCACAAAAGTTGAAAAGGTGGAAATTGCACCGAATCTAATTTACTCGGATTTCTCCGAACAATCAGCTTGAAGGCCACAAGCGGTAACCTAATGCCGGCCTCGCCTGTCACATTGTTAGATCTAAAGCCCTCGGGGTGTTCTATGGCTTGAAATGGAAAAAAAAAAAACCCAAAAAACCCCAAAAAACTTATATATATATATATATATATATATATATATATATATATATATATATAAAAAGGGGCACGGTGGCGTAGTGGTTAGCACGTTCGCCTCACACCGCCAGGATCCGGGTTCGATTCCCGTCTCGGCCATATGTGTGTGTGGAGTTTGCATGTTCTCCCCGTGCCTCAGGGGGTTTTTCTCCGGGTTCTCCGGTTTCCCCCCGGTCCAAAAACATGCATGATAGGTTGATTGGCACCTTGGAAAATTGTCCCTAGTGTATGAATGTGTGTGTGAATGTGTGTGTGTGTGCCCTGCGATGGGTTGGCATTCCATCCAGGGTGTATCCTGTGTGTATCCTGCCTTAATGCCCATAGACGCCTGAGATAGGCACAGGCTCCCCGTGACCCGAGGGAAGATCGGATAAAGCGGTAGAAGATGAATGAATGAATGAATATATATATATATATATATATATATATATATATATAATTTATTACATTTTTTTTTCAGTAACAACGTAACGTGAATCATTTGTTTCAGTACTTAATTTGCTTCTTCTATTTATATTATTCATTCATTCATCTTCTACCGCTTTATCCGATCTTCCCTCGGGTCACGGGGAGTCTGTGTCTATCTCAGGCGTCTATGGGCATTAAGGCAGGATACACCCTGGATGGAATGCCAACCAATCGCAGGACACGGACACACACACACACACACTCACACACACATTCATACACTAGGGACAATTTTCCAAGGTGCCAATCAACCTACCATGCATGTTTTTTGGACCGGGGGAGGAAACCGGAGAACCCGGAGAAAAACCCCCTGAAGGCACGGGAGAACATGCAAACTCCACACACACATGGCCGAGACGGGAATCGAACCCGGATCCTGGACGGTGTGAGGCGAACGTGCTAAACCACTAAGCCACCGTGCCCCACACTATTTATATTTTTATTTTATTTATTTATTATATATATAGATATATATATATATATATATATATATATATATATATATATATATATATATATATATGATATATATTCATTTGTTTGTTTATACCCTTTTTATGACTATATAGATCATTCAAATATAACAAAGCTATAATAAATCATTTAAATGTAATATAAAAAAATTCAATATTAAATGTAATTTTTATTTTAATAAATCATTTAAATTTAAAATTAAACAAAATTTACATTCTTTCGTACTTTCACTGGATTAATAATTTTACATGAATTGAATCCATCAGTGTATACATGTATATATTTCCTATATTTCTATACGCTGTATAAATTGTACTTGTGGTAAGATGCTAACGGCATTTCACTGGCCTTGTACTCGCCACACAATAAAGTTGGATCTAATCGAATACAATATAATTAAATCTAACCTGGAGAAGAGAAAGGAAATCATTAAACCTTCAAATGAAGGTTATATTATGTGCCGTCTCATTTACTCTTCATAACATTTTGCAGAGTTGGAAGCTGGGAAATGCAAAGTGCCATAAATGTAAACGTTACGGATATCAGCCCACATGAACACTTTTTACGGTTATGGCACTTGGCCCCGCCCCCTGTTCCAAACGACTTACAATAATGTCATCTTATACGACTGGGCAATTAAGGGTTAAGGGCCTTTCTCTCAGGGTCCCTTAACACCGATGAAGCTCGTACATCCCATACATCTGTCACCTGAGACACGTATGACGCTGTGGAGCGTAGTGTTTACAGCATTCGCCTTTATATCTGTAGGTCACCAAGTCACACCAAGCTGCTGCTTCGGGGCCCCTGAACAAGGCCCTTAAGCCCAAAGATGCTCAGCTGAATATAAGGTGCTCTGGATAAAGGGGTCTGAAATAAAAAAATGTCTGATCTGGAAAGAAATCAGCTTCACTTCTTTATCCCACTCTGTGGATGACGTACAAGTCGGTGCTGTTACGCAAATATTAACGCAAAAAAAACAAACAAACCGAAAAACAATGGTTGAAGGCACATTTCTATCCGCCTTCCACGTACAGGAACGCACTCTTTTGATTCATTCATATTTTGGTCGGGGAATAAAAAGCAGATCTGATCTCTTTAATAACAATGAACATTGCGCGGATGTTATTATAATGATAATAGCTATAAATGATATTCCCGCCCCCCCCACCCCTCACTGTTAATAATGCGATTGATATAGAATACATTACATAAAGGATATGATGAATTTCATCATGATAAACGATGAGTCATATAGAGATGAAAAGGATGTTTTGTGTTTCCGGTCGCATCCTGCTATCAGGCTGGAACTGCAGCGTGGAATATTATCATCGTTTTGTCCTATAAACAGCAGCAAACAAATAGAACACCGGATCGCACTTTTGCTCGGGCTTCTGTTTCAACATCCCAGTCCACATTTATTCTACAAACCTTCTGGGAAGATGCTCCACTCCATTATTGTGGTGATGTGTCAAAACAAAAGGGTGCTATTAATGTCAGGTAATAATGTTGGGTGACGTAATGACGAGGAGGACTTTTGGTTTTCTAAGACAAAAAAAATGCACGTAATGTTCCGTAATGTTAAAATAAACATCTATATATATATTACAGTAACTATGTGAATAATTCATTTTAGTACTTAATCTATCTACCTATCTATCTATCTATCTATCTATCTATCTATCTATCTATCTATCTATCTACACATACATATACATACATTACATACATATATATATAGATCATATATATATATATATAGTATATATATATATACACACATATATATAATATATATATATATATATATATATATATATATATATATATAGATATATATATATATATATATATATATATATATATATATATATATATATATATATATATACACACATTATATTATTACACACACATACATACATATACATATTACTGGGAACATGTTTTGTACACACCCAACAAATGAATGCTACTTAGCACAAGGCTTGTTTGGCTAATTATAGATATTGGTTTTCTTTGGAAGCCAGCAGGAAATCATTTGGTCGGTTTCTGTTGAATTTTCAAACAAACAAACAAACAAACAAATAAACAAACAAACAAACAAACAAACAAATGAAGATAAAATTTCAAAAACAGGCATCCTGACGTTTAGTGCATTTCGGGGTTTTATATAATACATATCCTACATAAGAAAACCCCGACATGGTTCCTGGTTCCTCGTCGGTTCTTTTTAAAGCTCTCTCGCGTTTGTTTATCTGCATTTTTCGAGCTGTACATACAAACAGTGTTCGCAGGAAGCGGGTCAGCTTATACTAATTTACACTCCGCTTCGCATGCTGAGCAATGTGTCAGTGTGGCATGCAAACACATGGTCTTTTACACACACACACACACACACACACACACACACACACACACACACACATACACACACACACACACACAGGAGCACATTTGGACCACATGTCAATAACTCATTACACAGAATTCATCTTTGATTGTAGAGTGATCAGTTATACCAAGGCTTCTATTGTTTTAAATACATCATCGTGCATTCTCAGGTACACACACACACACACACACACACACACACTGCATTAGACAACCTGTGTGAGAGGGCGGGTGCTGAAAAACAGTGCTACGCTCTGAGATCATGGAATAGTGTGACATGTGGCCGGCGTGGCTCCTGTCCAAGCCTCAGGCAGGAGATCAGAAAGGAGATGGAGCGTGTCCAAACTACTACACCTTTCCCTCTCCATCTCTTACCTCTCTCTCTCTCTCTCTCTCTCTCTATCTTTCTTTCCTGTGCTCAGTTCATCATAACAGAGATGCAACATACTGTATAGATAAATATAGCGCTAATTCTCTTATACCTGCATTAGAGGCCTGAGTATATAGATAATAAACATTCAATATTTAGCACTTCTTCCTTTTTTTCACTGTCCTGGAATCACAAAACAAACCCACAAACAAAAGTTTATTTATGCTTAGATTGAAACGCGTTGCGCTGGATAAAGGCGTCTGCTAAATGCTGTAAATGTAAATATTAATAAGGTTCATATGCGATGTCAAATGTTAAAACCTTACGTCTTGCTGATGAACTAAATTGGTGCTTTCAACTGGTCTAAGGAATGATTTATATCTGCACACGAATACACAAAGACAAACATCCATACAAACTATATTGATCCATCTAACATCATACAAACCCCACACACATATCCACCACTACACTTCTCCTAGAAGATCCTAGATAGATAAAAGAGATTCTTTACTTTTAACCCAGTTTATTTAATAAATTCTATATAATAATAAAACCTTTAAACTATATATATATATATATATATATATATATATATATATATATATATATATATATATATATCAAAGTTAACTCAAATTCACATTAACGCATGAATGCAATGCACTTCCGTATGTAACCTAAACGTATCACCAGTTTATATGGAAAAGTAACCGGAACAGAATTCTTAAAGGAGCCATGTCCCATATTTTACACTTAAAACCACCACTAAAAAGAACAAAACATGTGAACAAGAAATTGAATTTCTATAAAATAACATTAAATAATAATAAATTATATTTCTAGAGTAATATTTAATATAAATTACAATTGTATTGTTTTTTTAAATAATTTGTTTTAGTTTATTATTTTTATTATTGTACATAAATACCGAATCCATGTGTGGAATTAATAAGTGAACATCATCATCACGCCTTTCGGCTGCTCCGGTCTGTGATCGCCACAGTGGATGGTTTGGCGCTACACCAGACGCCCTTCATAACGAAACCCTTGGGAGCGCCACTATGAATGCAATGGATTGTGCGATCCTAACGGCTGAGGAGTTCAGGGTTAATGACTTGCTTTCGGACCCGCAGCCTTCTGGCCCAGAGTCCAATCCCTTAACCACTGAGTTACCACCTCCCGGGTATTAAGACGTAAACAGAAACATGTTAAATAACCAATTCTGTCAGTCACCCAGAATGGCTTTACAACAATCTCGAGGTGTTCAGTGCTTGTTTGCTGCTTTTCCTTCTCAACTGGAATTCCTGTCTGGATGTAACTACATGTTTGTGTTCCTTTACGACGGATTAGTACAGCACCACTAATAGGGCTATTGACTCAGTACTCAACCTTTCCTCAGTACAAGACATCTGATGTGTAAAGCACATTAAGAAGGCAGCGTTACAAACGAACTCTTGACAAGGAGAAGCTGTGAACCGAAAACCATTTCAGGTAACTACCGTGTGAATGTGATGAGAGAATGCCATGAGTGTGCCAAAGGTGTCACATGAAACTACCTCAAACAAAACAATAAAATGTTTTTTTTTCCTCCCCCGGTCCAAAAACATGCACAGTAGGTTGATTGGCACCTTGGAAAATTGTCCCTTAGTGTACGAGTGTGTGTGTGTGTGTGTGTCCTGCCATGGGTTGGCATTCCATCCAGGGTGTAACCTGCCTTAATGCCCATAGACGCCTGAGATAGACACAGACTCCCCATGACCCGAGGGAAGATGGGATATAGTGATAGACGAGATATTATATATATATATATATATAGATAATAGATATATATATATATATATATATATAATATATATATATATATATATATATATATGTGTGTGTGTGTTGCACGGTGGCTTAGTGGTTAGCACGTTCGCCTCACACCGCCAGGATCCGGGTTCGATTCCTGTCTCGGCCATGTGTGTGTGGAGTTTGTGCATGTTCTCCCCGTGCCTCAGGGGGTTTTTCTCCGGGTTCTCCGGTTTCCTCCTCCCGGTCCAAAAACATGCACGGTAGGTTGATTGGCACCTTGGAAAATTGTCCCCTAGTGTGTGAATGTGTGTGTGTGCCCTGCGATGGGTTGGCATTCCATCCAGGGTGTATCCTGCCTTAATGCCCATAGACGCCTGAGATAGGCACAGGCTCCCCGTGACCCGAGGGAAGATCGGATATAGCGGTAGAAGATGAATGATGTGAATGAATGAATGAATATATATATATATATATATATATATATATATATATATATATATATATATATATACCCTACCAGATATATATATACATATTAATGGCGGTATTTTAATTATGATATTTTCCGTTATGAAAAATAAATCAGTAGGTGCAGTTTGTCCTTTAACGTAACCATGACAGTTCTCCAGACACACGCACACACACACACACACACACACACACACACACACACCACCTACACGCACACACACACACTCCCTACACACACCACGCCTCACACTCACGCGCAACACCCCCCCCCCCCCCCCCAGCACGCGCCCAGCCAATGGCTTTAAAAAAACGCATCTCCTCCCACGCGCCACCCCACGGGAGTGGAGAGGAGATGATATGTGCATGCGCGTCAGCCTCTTACCCACGAACATGACGCCTTCCTTGGTCTTCTCCGCCGCCACCGCCACGCCTTCCTTGGTTTTCTCCGCGGCCACCGCCATGCCTTCTTTAGCTTTAGAAAGCCCCTTCATGAAAACGTCCATTTTGGCCTCTCTGTCTGTGGAATGATCGCGAGAGCACGTTTTTAGAGACGCGCGCGCAGACGTGCGCGCACACACACACACACACACACACACCAAGGAAAGCGCGAGAGAAACCTCGCGCGTTTGCTCGCGCTCGCCCGTGTACGTAATGGCAGAACACCTGAAGTCTATTAGTGCACGGATTTTGCGTTTGCACCGTATCACGGGACAATCCAGGAGTCTGGTGTCTATTACAATTAATATAGCAACAGATTCAGTGGCAACATTTGGAATGCAACCAGTGACCAAATGCATGCACACATCATCATGATCATCATCATCATATAGGGTAGATCATATTTCCATATAGATATATATCTATCCAGCATCATTACACATTTATTCCTATTGCACTGAATTGCATCACGTGTTCATGTCGGGATAATACACATATCTAATCACAATATTCACTTTTGAATATACTGTTGCATGCTGTGATGCATCTCCATTCCTCGATAATCAGATTCATGGCACAATTATGGCCTAAATGTCAGGATTCTCACCCCCCACCCCCCTCCACCCCCTATAACAGCATGACACTTGATTTCAGAAGACAATGCAATACACATGAATGAATTACGCGCTCAGCTGATGCCATTTCACTGGGAGAAGATCCACTAAACGCAGAAGTGGTGCATGATATCTAATCTGGATTGCATTCAAATTAATTTTGAAATACTACAATGGCATTGCATTTCTGTTTCACTGTGTGTGTGTGTGTGTGTGTGTGTTTTCCCACCTCAATTTCTCATTGTATTAAAAAAAAAATAAAACGATGTTGTGGTATAATTGGTCTGTCTTTTGTTTAATATTTTTAGCCTGTATAGGTCGATTGGGAACATGGTGTCCTTTAAACGGTTAACTAACACCTGCTCATTAATTATTACTGGCTGGGGTAACGATATCCTCGGTGATGGAGGACGAAAGGACCTTACAGAAAATATACACCACTAAATGATCGAGCGCGTATTAAAGTAGAAGAAGCCATAGTCAGTTCAAGACACATCTCACACCATGCTGGCATTACAACCTGTTTATTTTTCTTTCCTTTTCTTTTTATTATTCTTTTTTTTTAAAGTAAGTAGTGTATGAGAAATACTATATCCTTATACTATTTATTTACCGTGTATTATATGTATAGTATCTAATAATGCATTATATATTAATTGCAATAGAAAAGTGGAAAATGTAATGATGAAAGAGAGAAAATGATCCACTGGATGTTCTTCACCCAGGCAAAGGAGGGGGAAAAAAATGGTATCTTCCATCGTTTCATCTGGAATCTATAGTCAATCTGTAAGTCACGACTGAAATAAATAAATAAATAAATAAGAGCACACACACACACACACACACACACCCTGAACTCCGTGATTTTCGTAATTACGCACGCAATTAATCCCCCTTTCTCTGTATAATAATATATAAATAAACACTTGCATCACATTTCTTGCTTTCTATTTTTATACCCCATGAAATGCAAAACTATTCTTTTTTTTTGCATTATTTTTGCATTGCAAAATCCCCATAAAAAGCACAATCTCACCTTTTTAAGAGCCTCGTGCGTCCTCACAGCTTCAGCAGATTCAGTAAGCGCGAGTAAAGAGACGCTCCGGTGTGGGATGTGCGCGTGGGCCCTCGAGCTCCGTGCGCTCAGCCAATAGCGGTGCTTGATTTCCTGACCACGCCCCATCCTCCTCCTTGCCACGCCCTGGTTCGGCGAGGCTGCCTGTGATTGGTCAGTTTTGCTCCTCGAACGTTACGATCAAAGATCTAATCAGTAAATGGTTTTGTTATTGCTAGTATGGATTGTTTTACGCTTATTGTTATTTATTCCGTAATAAACAGGGATTTTAAACAGCCTGATTTGTCATGTAGACATTACAGCAGAGGTCCACATCCTTTTTAACATCAGATAATATTTTCTCTCTGGGGGCACGGTGGCTTAGTGGTTAGCAAATTCGCCTCACACCGCCAGGGTCCGGGTTCGATTCCCGTCTCGGCCATGTGTGTGTGGAGTTTGCATGTTCTCCCCGTGCCTCAGGGGGTTTTTCTCCGGGTTCTCCGGTTTCCTCCCGGTCCAAAAACATGCACGGTAGGTTGATTGGCACCTTGGAAAAATTGTCCCTAGTGTATGAATGTGTGTGTGTGTGTGTGTGTGAGTGTGCCCTGCGATGGGTTGGCATTCCGTCCAGGGTGTATCCTGCCTTAATGCCCATAGACGCCTGAGATAGGCACAGACTCCCCGTGACCCGAGGGAAAATCGGATATAGCGGTAGAAGATGAATGAATGAATGAATGAATATTTTCTCTTTAAGGTGTGTCGGATAAATACGACAAAATAAAATGATAAAAAAAGGGTATTTTAATTTTAATGCTATTTAATTGGTATTTGGTCTCCAAGCGGTGAAGCAGTTTTGAAAGCTTCGTTTGCGTCATGAGAGAGTCGGAGAAAATCAGAATCTGAAATAGCTTTATTACCTTATTTTTATCACTTTATTAAGCGTGCTTACACACTCGTGGCGAAGAGAGCTTCCAGTGCAGACCAACGTACAGCCATAAATATGGGATATAACAATATCACATCGGGTGATTCTCCCAAATTGTTCCGAATCAGGTACAGTGGAAATGTTTTTGGATACAGAATCCCTGGAGCACAGAGGGTTACGGTCCTTGCTCACGGACCCAGGAATGGCAGCTTGACAATGCAGGGACTCAAACCCCCGACCTTCTGATCACTACCCCGACACTGACCTGAGTTTAGGGCCTCCACCACTAAGCTTACCCACCCTCCTTTATTTATTTATCAGATCTCCTGATCCAGAGTGACTTATCACAATCACACACCTGAGCAGTGATGGGGTTTAAGGCCTTTTGTCAGGTTAATGTGGATTTCATTTAAATTCACGACATTTGGATCGAAAGCCAATGCGTTTTTTGGGTCAAAAGATGGCGTCAGATGGCGTTAAATTCCAATCAATGCTTTTTTTTTTTAAAAACTGCATCTCAGAAATGCAAAATCTGGTGACATTTTCTCACACAGCATCTGATCCCTTCTCTTTTTTTGTTTTCCCAGATTTTCCAACCAATTTAAGGCCACCTGCCCTAGTCAAACGGGACACGGATCAGAAGGCTGCCGGTTCAATATCCCAGTATCGGCCAGCTGCCACTTTTGGACCCTTCCTCAAAGCCCTTAACTCTCTTCACTCGACTGGCGCTGTATCATGGCTGACTCGGCGCCCAGCTTCCTCACATTGCTGGGACAGAAAGAAAATTCGCTGTGTATATGTTAATATGTACCATAAAAATGTACACTGATACTGATATTGGGTAATGTTTGGTCGCTCTGTTTTTAAGGTGCACTTTTGGCATATATATATATATATATATATATATATATATATATATATATATATATATATAGATATATATAGTATGTATATAGTCTATATATGGGTATATATATATATATATATATATATATATCTATATATCTATATATATAGAATATATATAATATTCATCTTCTACTGCTTTATCCGATCTTCCCTCGGGTCACGGGGAGTCTGTGTCTATCTCAGGCGTCTATGGGCATTAAGGCAGGATACACTCCTGGATGGAATGCCAACCCATCACAGGACACACACACACACAAACAATCACACTTACTCACACATTCACACATACACACTTTACACACACATTCATACACTAGGGACAATTTTCCAAGGTGCCAATCAACCTACCGTGCATGTTTTTGGACCGGGGAGGAAACTGGAGAACCTGGAGAAAAACCCCCTGAGGCACGGGGAGAACAAACATGCACAAACTCCACACACACACTGGCCGAGACGGGAATCGAACCCGGACCCTGGCGGTGTGAGGCGAACGTGCTAACCACTAAACCACCGTGTCCCATCAAATATAGATATAGATATATATATATATATATATATATATATATATATATATATATATATATATATATATATATATATATATATCTATATATATATATATAGATATATATGGATGACCTGAGGGAAGATTTATGGATGCTTATCTTTATTGGGTGGGAAAAACAATAACCTTTTGCTTTATCCCACTCCTTTTTATGCAGTTTTGTAGAAAACAACATTTTAGATATAGTTTGTATATTTATTTTAATTATATAATTTATTTTGGTGTTGTGATGTTTTGTAGAAATTGTGATAGATATATATATATATATATATATATATATATATATATATATATATATATATATATAGGTCATTCTGAAATAAGTGGTAATAAACATAAAAAAATAGATATTTCATAGCTTGATTGTGACGGTCTTGAGAAGGAGACAGATATCCTCTGTAGCTTGCATCATATTCATCATGTGAAATAATCCCAGGGAAGAAACCAGGCACAATATTTACTCCATCGCTCAGCCAGAACCTGACAGCATGTCAACACGGAGAGCCGACGCTCATCGATTTACACTGCGCACGCCGAGCCGAGTGGAATCAATGCAACAGCGTTTTGGGTGCGTTAGAAATAAACCCAGCGATGATTCCCCCTCCAACAGCGGCGTTTTTTTAGGCAATGTGGAATCTCGTTGTGAGTCTGCTGGTCATGTGGGTTAAAACCTGAATATAAAGCAGAAATGCACCAACAAAAACTCTTCAATCATCTCATACATACATTCATTCATTCATTCATCTTCTACCGCTTTATCCGATCTTCCATCTCGGGTCACGGGGAGTCTGTGTCTATCTCAGGCGCTATTGGCATTAAAGGCAGGATACACCCTGGATGGAATGCCAACCCATCACACACACACACACTCTCACATTCACACACACACACACACACACACACACACACACACACACACACTCATTCACACACTAGGGACAATTTTCCAAGGTGCCAATCAACCTACCGTGCATGTTTTTGGACCGGGGGAGGAAACCGGACAACCCGGAGAAAAACCCCCTGAGGCACGGGGAGAACATGCAAACTCCACACACATGAACGACTCCCACCCAGCACATATTAATGTGGTTGCTCAGTGGTTAAGGTGGTTAAGGTGTTGGACTCTGGACCAGAAGATCATGGGTTCAAACCCCACCACCACCAAGCTGCCACTAGTGGGGCCCTTGAGCAAGGCCCTTAACCTTCAATTGCTCGGTTGTAAGTCGCTCTGTATAAGGCCGTCTGCCAAATGCCGTAAATGTAATCCAGCACAACTCCTATTTACTTGCTACGTGTCAATAAACGCTGCATTGTTGGAATTAATAGCACTAGAAAGAAGAGAGCAATTCAACGTAAACGTGTCCATGTGAGAAATCGATTTAACGTTAAATATTACACCATGTTTAAGTCCAAATCAATCGACTGTAATTTGTTTTCTACCAGACGACAAAATCACTCCGTCACTTCTTTTTGCGTGAACGAGGAAATAACACCAAATCAAGGTGTAATCCCGCAGATCACTTTCTCCCTATTAATCATTAAAACAACCTTTAACACATTTGCATTAGAAAGCGTTAACAGGGTCCGTTTTTCACAATAAAAAACAAAAATCAATAGGTCACATTAAGCCATACAGCTGTTCGGCTGCAGATGTTCCTCGGATGCCGCAGGGGCTAATTATTCGAAATTACGGGTAATTACAGCCGCGTCGCTCACATGTGAATGACTCCATGCTAATTGGCTATTGGCTTTAAAAAAAAAAGGTCAGTTGTTTCAAGTGAGCAGTGCAAGAATGTAATGGAAACATCACTTCAGTATATCCTCATTAGAAGAAGAAGAAGAGAATTCATGTATTTACACTCATTTCATGGCTCTCACATTTTTTTCTTTAGAAATAAAGAATAAATATTTAAAAATAATAGACTGAAAAATAAAGAATAGAAACAAATTATATAAATAAATACTTTTTCAAAATGTTTATTTAATAAAAAGTGTAAAAAAAAAAAACACGGTGGTTTAGTGGTTAGCACGTTCGCCTCACACCTCCAGGGTCGGGGGTTCGATTCCCATCTCGGCTATGTGTGTGTGTGGAGTTTGTGCATGTTCTCCCCGTGTCTCAGGGGGTTTTGCTCCGGGTTCTCCGGTTTCCTCCCCCGGTCCAAAAACATGCACGGTAGGTTGATTGGCACCTTGGAAAATTGTCCCTAGTGTATGAATGTGTGTGTTTGTGTGTGTGTGATGGGTTGGCATTCCATCCAGGGTGTATCCTGCCTTAATGCCCATAGACGCCTGAGATAGGCACAGACTCCCCGTGACCCGAGGGAAGATCAGATAAAGCGGTAGAAGATGAATGAATGAATGAATGTAAAAAACAAAACAAAAATAAGTGTAAAAATAAATACTTTATTCATTCATCATCTTCTACCGCTATATCCGATCTTCCCTCGGGTCACGGGGAGTCTGTGCCTATCTCAGGCGTCTATGGGCATTAAGGCAGGATACACCCTGGATGGAATGCCAACCCATCGCAGGGCACACACACACACACACACACACACACACACACATTCACACACAGTAGGGACAATTTTCCAAGGTGCCAATCAACCTACCGTGCATGTTTTTGGACCGGGGGGGAAACCGGAGAACCCGGAGAAAAAACCCCTGAGGCACGGGGAGAACATGCAAACTCCACACACACATGACCGAGACAAGAATCGAACCCGGATCCTGGCGGTGTGAGGCGAACGTGATAAATACTTTATACTCTATTGAATTTTTCTTTACAAATTTGTTCCCAGAATTCATTTTAATAGGCAGTACATTTGCATTATTAAAGCAATTATAATAAATGCATGTCCCCATTGAACACCTTTGGGATGAATGCGAACACAAACTGTATTAAGTGAGAATTAGTGAATTTCTTTCTTCTCATATCTCAGATCTGTTTGGTAGTTGGGGGTCGGAGGGCAGGGTCAGCCGTGATACAGCGCCCCCTGGAGCAAGCACAGAGGGTTAAGGGCCTTGCTCAAGGACCCAAAGGTCGCCGCTTGGCGATGCCTGGGCTCGAACCCTGACTTTCTGATCAATAACCCAGTGCCTTAAACCACTGAGATACACCCCTCTCCATTCAGAAGTGAAGATATAACAAAATAAGTCATAAGAATAATAAAAACAATAGCTTATTTACAGCAGAAGTTCATAAACAGGGCCAAATGAAAGCAAATGTACCTTGAGATGGATAAAATGCTTTAAGAGACTTATTATTATATATAGACACATCCATCCCATCCATTTTTGCACATGGACATTGTCATGCTTGTGTTTATCTTGTTGAAGTAATGCTATGGCATCGAAAAACATTTTATAGGTCTTAAACTTTGTGGTAACAGTTTAAGAAAGAAATAAATACGTCGGAAAAAAATGTCGCAATATTTTCGCCCTTTCACAAACAGAATTTCCATCTTTTCAAAGCGTCCAAAAGAACCGCTGACAATTCTTGGTCCACAGCGCCACCTGGTGGTAGAACAACAAGAACACAGCCTAATGCATTTGGAGTGTCTCATGTCATATTCTTTGAGTAAACAGTAAACAGTGTTGCGGAGTAACTAGTTACATAAGGGCGTTACGTAATTTAATTACAAAATAAAAGTAACAGTAATTCGTTACATTTAACGAGGAAAAAAGCGCGTAATTAAATTATAGTCACTTTTGAAAATGTTAAAGAATAAATAATAATAATAAATGCTAAAAAATCGCACCCAGGAATTCCGAACCCGGGGCGGAATTTTTTCCATAGAAAATGAATGGGGTTGAATTTTCGTGCCTCACAGTTCGAGCCTGTGAGCGTCCGACATGCACATATGTCAAATCCACTCGTAGGGGGTCCGAAGTGGATTACAATCATATACCTCCCGAATCCCACACACTTTCGGAATTTTGGGAAATCTGCGACATTCCGGCCCCATAGAGAATGAATGGGGAAATTTTAAATGTCTAGTTTCTATTACATTTCCAAAGTAACCTTCCCAATACTGAGAGTTAATATTCATTCATTCATTCATTCATCTTCTACCGCTTTATCCGGTCTTCCCTCGGGTCACGGGGAGCCTGTGCCTATCTCAGGCGTCTATGGGCATTAAGGCAGGATACACCCTGGATGGAATGCCGACCCATCGCAGGGCACACACACACTCACACTTACACACTCATTCATACACTAGGGACAATTTTCCAAGGTGCCAATCAACCTACCGTGCATGTTTTTGGACCGGGGGAGGAGAACATGCACAAACTCACACACACATGGCCGAGACGGGACTCGAACCCGGACCCTGGCGGTGTGAGGTGAACGTGCTAACCACAATGTTAACATCAATGCTTCCTGTGTTAATAGCAATTACAGCAGTCTTTTATCTAATATATTAATATATGTTGAAAGCTACAATAATTAGAATAACAACTGTGTAGATTCTGGACGAGCAGAAAAGCGTCTTAGAAAACACAACTTGTAAAAGTGCGTGGTGTTTATGCTTCAGGCGGAGGACTTTTTTTTTCACTTCTGGCAGCCAAGAAATCTGCGGCTACAGTGAACTGGACAAGTGAAGATGGGAAAACACCAGATGCCATTTCTCCTGTATTTCAGTAAAGTCTGACTTCACACATTTCTCTTGGAGACGATAAAATCTCCTCTGGTTGGGACTTCTGTCTGTTCCTGAGGATTAGAACTATTGATTTGCTGGTCTGAACTTCTCAAAGACCAAAATGAAATGTTATATGATTGCATGATTACATCCAGTCCTCCACGGCGCTATCGTTCACATCCATTCAGTTTTATTAAAAATCATTTATTGTCCCAAAGCAGCTTTACAGAATGAAATCGTTCCAATGTGTCTCTATAAGTACATAAATACAAGTTTTTACGCTCGGCATGTGGTTGTTTTTTAGACGATGCGAAAAAGGAATCATTCGCAAAACTGTAATGGAAACAGTTTTTCCTGACATTTCCAGGTCACATTATATACGTGAAGGGGCACGGTGGCTTAGTTCTTAGCACATTCGCCTCACACCGCCAGGGTCCGGGTTCGATTCCCGTCTCGGCCATGGGTTGTGTTGTAATTTTGTTCCTCAGGCCATGTGTGTGGAGTTTGTGCATGTTCTCCCCGTGCCTCAGGGGATATTTTCTCCGGGTTCTCCTGTTTCCTCCCCCGGTCCAAAAACATGCACGGTAGGTTGATTGGCACCTTGGAAAATTGTCCCTAGTGTATGAATGTGTGTGTGTGAATGTGAGTGTGTGTCGTGCGATGGGTTGGCATTCCATCCAGGGTGTATTCTGCATTAATGCCCATAGACGCCTGAGATAGACACAGACTCCCTGTGACCCGAGGGAAGATCGGATAAAGTAATAGAAGATGAATGAATGAATGAATGAATGAATGATATATTTTTGGAGTGACACTGCGAGAGTTTTAGTCGCATGATACGGTGAATGGAAATACCGCCATCAGTTTTTTATTTCAGACATTTCGGTAAAAATTTGCGTAAAAAGTTTTACGCACATTTATAACGGAAACGCGCCTATTGGTAAGAGTGGTGAGGAAAAACTCCCTGAAAGGGTTGGCATGAGTAAGACACTTTCAGAATGACCAGGCTGATTGAATGCATCCTCTCCTGGAGGACACTGCATGTCCATTAATTACAGCTGGGGATTATTTCCATGTTCATTTACAACAGGCCAAATAATGTGGCCCTTGTTAAAATTTCCCCTGACCTACAGTCTCGTCATAAAATCAATAAATTATACGGCCCGCCAGCAACACTGTTGACCAATAGTATAAAATACAAGAATACAAAAAAAAAGCTATTTTAAATTTGACCAGAAGACCTCACGCGTAAAGCTCAGAGAAGAAGGAGGCAAAGCGATAAAATTCCACCGTATTCATCAATTAAGGCAAAATAAAATAACATTTCATCGTTTTTATCTGCCCTCGTTTTGTACTTCAGAATAAGATCAATGTTAGTCTTGTTTTCCTGTTGACAGGATTTGGATTTCGAGGTTTAAAGTTTGCCATTTAATAGTATATAATAATATAGAATGTTTCAAATCGACCTAGATATGTTTAATCTTCCTGAACGGCCTTAAAATATGAAAGTGATTTTAGTAAAAACTAAAAAATGTATTTGTTTTATGAGGGAAGAAATGAAAAGTCTGTCGTTTACAATAAAGAAATCATTAATTTATTAATTTGCATTTAATTTTATTGTTCAAGGAATGTCATACTGAATGTCCCCAACATAGTTTTACCTCACCAAATCTGGCCATCTTTACCGAAAGTTTGTACACCCCTGATTTACAACATTCGGCAGACAATTATCTCGTTCATATGAACTAAATTAAGGGTTAAATTGTGTGTGTGTGTGTGTGTGTGTGTGTGTCCTGTGATGGGTTGGCATTCCATCCAGGGTGTATCCTGCCTTAATGCCCATAGACGCCTGAGATAGACACAGACTCCCCGTGACCCGAGGGAAGATCGGATAAAGCGCTAGAAGATGAATGAATGAATGAAATACACATAATCTTGTGTCTGAACTGTGCAACACAACTGTAGGCACGTTTATGTTACAAATTTGCGCAAAAAGTTTGCGATATTTTCTAAATGTCGATAAAAAAACCTTTGCGAAATGACAGTGTTTCCATGAACCATATCATGCGACTGCCCAGCAGTGGCAGCTTATTTGGTGGTGGGATTTGAATTCAAAACCTCCTGATCAGAAGTATAAACATCTTAACCAGTTCATACGTACGACAGAAAAATCCATATTCATGGTTCTTTTTAGAGATTTACATTAACACCATTTTTGCATATTTGCATAAACCATATTGTAAACTCTAAATCTCCGCAATTATTCTAACATTGCTCTCTCTCTCTCTCTCTCTCTCTCTCTCTCTCTCTCTCTCTCTCTCTCTCTCTCTCTCTCTCTCTCTCTCTCTCTTTCTCTGTGTTTAGGGATCATAAAAACACTAATTGTGTTTTTTTTTATTAAATTAATATCAAATACTGTGCTGGATTTGTGCACAAGGGCATGATCATGCTGGAACAGGTCTGTAAAATGAAGTAAACACACATCCAGTAAATCATGTTTACAGATACAACAGAGACAAAACAACTGTTTGTCTTTAACAGAAACACATACGGCTGGAAAAATCAGGTGTCCCAATACTTTTGATCCACATTGGTTTTATATCTCTGACTGTAAACAGCTCGCAGGCGAGAGCGCCATCTGGTGGTGTGGCACAGATAAAACACCTACCTTTTTCATATGTATAATGTTTAAAATGCAACCTCCTCATGCGAGAAATATTATGTATAAAATAACATCATGTGGTCATGGGAAATAAATCAGTGTTAAAACATCAAAGCTGATCATTAAATTTAAAAAAATAGCAGCGTTGTCTAAATTGATAGTGAATTGTTATAATGATAACAACAAAGTTATTCCCATTTGTTCAATATGCTTTGTTTTCCCTTATTGACACTGGAGACTCCAGTCATTAATCATATGTATGAATAGTGTTTATGAATCGTATGTGGATCAGGCTGATCAACTGGATCTCTCACTAAATGTGTTTCCTTTACCCTTCATTCATTCATCTTCATTCATTCATTCATTCATCTTCTAGCGCTTTATCCGATCTTCCCTCGGGTCACGGGGAGTCTGTGTCTATCTCAGGCGTCTATGGGTATTAAGGCAGGATACACCCTGGATGGAATGCCAACCCATCACAGGACACACACACACACACACACACACATTAATACACTAGGGATAATTTTCCAAGGTGCCAATCAACCTACCGTGCATGTTTTTGGACCGGGGGGAAACCGGGAAAACCAGAGAATGGGAACCAAACCCTGGAGGCACGGAAGGAAACCGGGGAAACATGAACCCAGGAGGAAAACACCAGAGACTCAACCAGAGGCACACCCCCATGGACAATCGCACAAGACCCTGGAAATGTGCACATGCAAAACAAGAAATGCTCAAACACACCGACAAATCCCACTGGAACCCATCTCGAGACGGGAATCGAACCCCGGGACTCCTGGCGGTGTGAGGCGAACATGATAACCACTAAACCCCCGTGCCCCCCTTTATGTGTATTTCTTCAAACTATATTTTAATGAGGGACTGATGATGCTCTGTGGGATTTGATGAGCAACCTCCTGTAATGCAGCTCCACCTGCTTTTGTCTAACCACGTTTCATCGGCAGGTCTTTGCATAGCAGCTCCAGGTGAATTGGTGCAAAGCATCCACACTAATTACATACCAAATCCATCTTCATGGCTTCACCCTTATTATGAAAAAGCCCTCATGGTTCTTTTAGACTGTCGGTGTGGAACATCCTCACCTGCAGCAAGTGGGAGAGCATCGGGATGAAACGGGAACGAATAAAGGGATGGGGTGGTTTATCGGTTTATGTCACGCTCAATATGAAACATAGATTATCGGGTCGCAGTTTAAGGACATCAGGGATGTAACCCGGGACTAGATATGGCAGTAAAAGGAAGAGCCAGAAGATATCCGGGATCGCTGGGCCTATCAGAAAGCCAGCTTCTACAGCATCAACGCACCTGAGCCAAAACAACACACTGTAAACATTTAATAGTGTTTCGAGCCATGTAGAATGCATATAGAGAATAGAGAGAGGATGTAAGAGTGTGTGAGATAGAGGCCCAAAAAAAAAAAAAAAAAAAAAAAAAAAAATATATATATATATATATCTATAGGAGATATATATATATATATATATATATATATATATATATATATATATATATATATATATATAGGGGCACGGTGGTTTAGTGGTTAGCATGTTCGCCTTCACACCGCCAGGGTCCGGGTTCGATTCCCGTCTCAGCCATGCGTGTCTCAGAGGGTTTTTCTCCGGGTTCTCCTCCGGTTTCCTCCCCGGTCCAAAAACATGCACGGTAGGTTGATTGGCACCTTGGAAAATTGTCCCTAGTGTAAGAATGTGTGTGTGTGTGTGTGTGTGTGTGTGTGTGTGTGTGTCCTGCGATGGGTTGGCATTCCATCCAGGGTGTATCCTGCCTTTAATGCCCATAGACGCCTAAGATAGAATAATAATAATAATATAATAATAATAATAATAATAATAATAATAATAATAATAATAATAATGAGAATGTCTTCATTTTATTACACTTTAAATACGACAGCTGTAGTACCAGGTTTTGAGCGATAGGGGCAGCATATTGCGTGCGTGCCGAATTTCCTTTGATGAGGCTTGATGAGACTTGCATTGCAATTTATTCTAATCTAATAAAAAAAAAAAACAAACAAACAAACAAACAAACAAACAATATAATATATTATTTTCCACTTTGTTTCAACATACAGAAAACGTTGGGTGTTTATTAATAAATAAAAATTAATTCTGTTAATTTGATTTCGTTTATTTAATTTCTGTTATTTGTTAATTTTATTATTATTTATTTATTTACATTTACAGCATTTTGGCAGACACCCTTATCCAGAGCGACTAACAACTGAGCAATAGAGGGTGAAGGGCCTTGCTCAAGGGCCCACTAATGGCAGCTTAGTATTGGTGCTGGGGTTTGAACCAGTTATCTACCGGTCCAGAGGCCATTACCTTAACAACGTTTCTCTCTTTCTTTTTCTTTCTTTCTTTCTTTCTTTCTTTCTTTTTTTTTTTATTTTTTTTTTCTTTCTTTCCCCTTTCTTTTCTTCTTTTCTTCTTTCCAGGTTCTCTTATTTTCTTTTTCTTTCTGTCTTTCTTTCTTTCTTTCTTTCCTTCTTCTTTCCTTTCGGTTCTTTCATTCTTTCCTTTTCGAAAATATTGGTTATCTTAAATGCTGGCAGGTTGAACTTTCTTTCTAAAGGGCCTTGCTTAAGGGCCCACTAGTGAAGCTTGGTGGGTGGTGGTGGGATTTGAACCAAGGATATAACCACTCGAGAGGAAGGCCAACTACTTAACTTTTCTTTTCTTTCTTTTGTTTTTCTTCTTCTTTTTTTTCTTTCTTTTTCTTTCTTTTTCTTTTTTTTTTCTCTTTCTGATCTTTCTTTCTTTCTATTCTTCTTCTTTCCTTTCTTTCTTTTCTTTCTTTTTTTCTTTTCTTTCTTTCTTTTCTTTCTTTTTTCTTTCTTTCTTTCTTTCTTTCTTTCTTTCTTTTTCTTTCTTTCTTTCTTTCTTTCCCTGAATATCCA
>JACRUU010000004.1:23490084-23500084 GCA_030449085.1 Kryptopterus vitreolus | reverse complement strand
ATATATATATATATATAGTACTTGTGCAAAAGTTAGTAGGCAGGTGTGAAAAAATGCCGTAAACAAAGAATGCTTTCAGAAATATAAATAATGATTGTTATTTTTGTCCCTTTACAAAATGCTGCCGTTGTTGAAGGTAAAATGTGTTCACAGCAAATATTGATTTCATTTCCATTTTCCTTCATTCATCATGCATTTCATTTCATTGATGAAAGTAAATAATGAAACACTTCATTTTTGAAAGCATTCTTTGTTTTAACAGCATTTTTCACAGTGACTAAAACTTTGCACACTACTTATAATATACATACTATATATACTAATATATATATATATACTAATATATATATATATATATAATATATATAATAAAATTAAATGCTAGCTTTAAGGTGAAAAAAGTTATTCGGAATGCGAGACATACAAAAAGAGTCATCTGAAACATAAAAAAAACCAATTTGGACTAAAAAGAGTCACGTAGAGAGTCACGGGGTAAAAAAAAAAGAGAGTCAGTCTGACGGGAAAAAAAAAAGTCCTTTCAGGCAAGAAGAGAGTTAATCTAAAGTCAAAAAATCAATCTAAAGTTTAAAAAAGTCAATGTGAAGTTGTCTTTTAAAAAATATATTTGAAAAAAATAATATATACTTGAAATAAAAGAGAGTCAATCTGAAGTAAAAAAAAAAAAAACACCTTTGGTAATAAAAAAAAGAAAAGTAAAAAATAATTAAAATATTAATATTTAATAAAATAGTAAGATTTTCCTGCTATATAATAATGTCTTAACAATTATAATTATTAATAATAAATTAAATTTAAAATAATGAGGTCAACTTGTAAAAAACAAGTAATTTTAAAATAAAAAGAGAGTCAGCGTGAAGTAAAAAAAAGAAAAATTGGGAGAAAGCAAAAGTAATTAAAATATGATATATTTGATTAAACGCGTATAGGATTTCAGTTATGTGCACTAATATATTCATTCATTCATTCATCTTCTACCGCTTTATCCGACTTCCCTCGGGTCACGGGGAGTCTGTGCCTATCTCAGACGTCTATGGGTATTAAGGCAGGATACACACCTGGATGGAATGCCAAAGCACAACCCACACACTCACACACACACACACACACACACACACCTTCACACAAGATAGGGACAATTTTCCAAGGTGCAAATCAACCTACTGTGTATGTTTTTGGACCCGGGAGGAAACCTTAGAACCCGGAGAAAAAAAAAACCCTGAGCACGGGGAGAACATGCACAAACTCCACACACACATGGACCGAGACGGGAATCGAACCCGGACCCTGGCGGTGTGAGGCGAACATGCTAACCACTAAACCACCGTGTCCTATCACTAACATATAATAATTAATAATACTAATCATTTTATTGTAACAATTAAAATAATGAACAATTTAAAATAATGGCATCAAGAAGATCAGTTGTCCTTTTTTATTAAAAAAAAAAAATAAATAAATAAATGACATCCCAGGTTTGTGAAATTTGTTCCCAAACGGTGCAAACTAAGATAAATTGTTTTGTTTATTTGTTTATTGTCTGTTATGATATTCCTCTTGTGAGGGACGTGTGTAGTGTATAGTGTGGTAAATAAAGCTGAGAGAAATCTGCCTGGTGTGTTATAGTGAGTGAATAACAGGCAGACCAGATGCATGTAGTCAAATCCCTGAATTTGAACACAGAAGATCACAGAAGAGTACAGAGGGTTAAGGGTCTTGCTCAAGGACCCAAGGGCGATCCAAGGGCTCGAACCCAGATCATTCGATCAGCAGCCCAGCGCCTTAAACCACTGAACTACACCCCTCCCTACTATGTTACTATGACCTTCCATGCTCTCCTATGTTACTATGTTACTATGGCCTCCCATACCCTCCTATATAACTATGACCTCCCATATCCTCCTATGTTACTATGACCTCACATAACCTCCTATGTTACTATGACCTCCCATATCCTCCTATGTTACTATGTTACTATGACCTCAAATACCCTCCTTTGTCACTACGTTACTATGTCCTCCCATATCCTCCTATGTTACTATGTTACTATGACCTCCCATACCCTCTTATGTTACTATGACCTCCCATACCCTCTATGGTACTATGACCTCCATACTTTGACCTCACATACCCTCCTATGTCACTATGTTACTATGACCTCCAATACCCTCCTATGTTACTATGACCTCCCATACCCTCCTATGTCACTATGTTACTATGACCTCCAATACCCTCCTATGTTACTATGACCTCCCATACCCTCCTATGTCACTATGTTACTATGTCCTCCCATATCCTCCTATGTTACTATTTTACTATGACCTCACATACCCTCCTATGTCACTATGTTACTATGTCCTCCCATATCCTCCTATGTTACTATGTTACTATGATCTCACATACCCTCTTATGTCACTATGTTACTATGTCCTCCGATATCCTCCTATGTTAAGATGTTACTATGACCTCACATACCCTCCTATGTCACTATGTTACTATGTCCTCCCATATCCTCCTATGTTACTATGTTACTATGACCTCCCATACCCTCCTATGTTACTACGTTACTGTTACTATGACCATTCCTGTTTTCTCTTTCTTCTTTCTTTTCATTTAAGGGTTTAGGGTCTTGCTCTTAAGGACCCAAGCTCAACCCAAGGGCTCGAACACGGATCTTCCGATCAGCAGCCCAACACCCGTAACTCCTATGTTACTATGTTACTCTGACCTCCCATACCTTCCTATGTTACTATGTTACTACGACCTCCCATAACCTGCTATGTTACTATGTCCTCCCAAACCTTCCTATGTTACTATGTTACTATGACCTCCAATACTCTCCTATGTTACTATGACCTCCCATACCCTTCTATGTTACTATGTCCTCCCATACCCTCCTATGTTACTATGTTACTGTTACTATGACCATTCCTGTTTTCTATATATTCGTTCTTTCATTCTCTCTATTCTCTCTCTCTCTCTCTCTCTCTCTCTCTCTCCCTCTCTCTCTCTCTCTCTGTTGTGCTACATATGCCACTCCTGAGCTGACAATGATCCATATCCCCTCTACACTCTGGACCTGTTTGACCCCTCCTGGTGACCTTCCTCCAGTTAATAAAGCCTCCACATGGCCTTAGACACTTTTGTGACTGGAGACACGTCCAGACTGCCATGAAGACACCCCAATTTCTTCTGATGAAACATGAACACACAGTCACCTACACACACACACACACACACACAGTGGGACTCCTGCTGTCTACACCCAAATGAGTTCTGCGTTGAGTCTGGTTCCTCTCAAGGTTCCTCTCAAATCTCGCTCCATTCCCATAATGAACTATGATTGTGTAAAGCTGTTTGCGACAATGACCATTGTAAAAAGCGCCCTACAAAAAACAATTACTTAAAATAACTTAACCCCGGTTAGTATCACATCTCCACCTGATTCCCTTGAACCTTCACTCCGGCGTTCACTCCCCACTGAGGTCTAAGTACCCGCACCTGACTCCAATCACTCCCTCCTATTTTCCTCCCTTTTAAAACAGCACTCCTCTCACCACTCCTCATCCAGGCTCGTCGGATCACCAAGCAGGTGGCTCTGGGAAAGTACTAACACTCTGTTTGTTTTCCCTACCAGTTATTCCCTCGCTCTCGGTGTCCTGAGACTCCACATCAACCAGGAAGGTGCTGGCTCGTCGCTCTCTGCTTACGGAGCCAGAGTTCTGCTCTCTCTTTCTGTAATATCATCCATGATGGTTGAACAACCTTGAGGAACCTTGAGGGGCTCGAACCCGGATCTTCCGATCAGCAGCCCAGCGCCGTAGACCACTGAGCTACACCCTCTATGTCTTTAGCTAAGGAGTTATCTGGGCAAGACACGTGTGGATATTGAAATCACCGAGCGTTAACACATGGTTATATCTAATTAACACATAGACCAGAGTGCTCATTTATGAAATGGCTAGCTGGAGGTTGGAATATAGATTATTATAAGCAGAACAGGGAAAGAACTGATGACTGGACTGGTGAAAGTAGCCGTTGATAACAGGCGACACTGGATTCATGCCGGTTAAGTGCAGAGATGAAGTCATTCTGATATCCTTTGGACAGTCATAGGTTCTGCGAAGTGCACGTCGGTTGTGATGATTGACTTTCCTACGTCGCCGCTATGGGGAAGTCTATCGAGTCGATAGCGGATGGGATAATCGCCGGAATACACTGATGATTTGATTCCTCAGCCGTCCGGCTGATGCTGGCTGCAAGCCTTCATAGGTAAGTGGACGGGTTTGTCTGTAGAAGTGGTGAGTAATACTTTCATCCATTCATTCATTCATTTGTTCATTAGTTCAAGTATGCTCATTTTTTTTATTTGTAATTTTGTTTTGGGGTATATAAATTTTTTCCGGCTATGTTAATTTTTTGTATATATATTTTGCAATTCTCACTCACTGTACATCTCCTATCTTATATTATCCTCTCCTGTCATATGATACGTGTAACGTGTCTTGTATGTTGTTTTTGTGTCTGTGCTTTCCTGCACATCCCTTTGTGGTTGCCGTGCCTTTAAATCTCTTAGGTAGAGCCACTGACTGATTGGAGGTCAGTGGAGGAAGGAAGGAAGGAAGGAAGGAAGGAAGGAAGGACGGACGGACGGACGGACGGACACTCGTCTAGGCCTAGCCAAGGTCACTCTACCATCGTCTCCTTTTCCATATCTCTCTCCTCCATTCCATTTCCTTCATCTTCTCTCTCTTTCTCTTCCCCCGGCTCTGTTTCTATCCATCACCATTCTATCTATCCATCCAGGAATATTCTTCCTGGATTCCTTTTTCCTCCACATTTTAATTCTATACTTGTAGTTTGCGTGTTTTCAGAATCAGCTGTTTTTTTGTGTGTGAAATATTTCCTTATTAAATGAGATTATAACCTCCATAAATGCATTTGTGTGTCACACACACACACACACACACACACACACACACACACATACAGAAAGAAACTTGGAGATGTATAGACGTTAAAAAAAAACAATACGAGTTTCTGTAGCACCAGGTGTCTGATTCTCCCGGGGCTTTAAAATGGAAATGACATCCCTCAATCCCTGAGGCGTTTGCACAAAGCTGGGTTTTGAGCAAGCCTGGCAGAAACAAAGGCCAACTGCCTGTAAGTCCTTCTCTGTCGCTGGCAGACAGTAAGTCCACCCTGGACAGACATCGGCTCCTCAGGGACTGTGTGGATAATTCCACAGATGGTGGTCTTTGCGAGGCTGAACGCCCCCCGAAACCATATCATATGATTCTCCACATGCAGGATACCAAATATTGTGTTTTATGATTTGGTATTTTGTTTTTAGATCTGTCAATATGTTTTCTGATTTATAACTATTTTTATATTTGTTTTTGGGTTTGTTTATTTGTTTCTTCACATTTGCTCATTGGTTTTCTGATTTATAACTTTATTATTTTTATTTTTTCCTATTTTGTTTCCAGATTTGTTCATTTGTTTTTTTCAGATTTGATCATTTGTTTTCTAATTACTAACATTATTTTTATGTTTGCTATTTTGTTTTCACATTTGTTCATTTGTTTTCTGATTTATAACTTTATTTTTATATTTGATATTTTTTTTTTTCACATTTGTTCATTTGTTTTCTGATTTATAGCTTTACATTTATTTATTTTATATTATATTATATTATTTGGCTAGCACGTTTGCCTCACACCGCCAGGGTCCGGGTTCGATTCCCGTCTCCGGGGGGTTTTTCTCCGGGTTCTCCGGTTTCCTCCCGGTGCAAAAACATGCACGGTAGGTTGATTGGCACCTTGGAAAATTGTCCCTAGTGGTATGTGAATGTGTGTGTGTGTGTGTGTGTGATGGGTTGGCATTCCATCCAGGGTGTATCCTGCCTTAATGCCCATAGACGCCTGAGATAGACACAGACTCCCCGTGACCCGAGGGAAGATCGGATAAAGCGGTACAAGATGAATGAATGTTACATTTAGTTTTATGATTTGTTATTTTGTTTTCATATTTATTATCGTTTTTTTTTCAGATTTGTTTATCAGTGGGTTTCGTTATGCAAATGAAAAGAGAACTTTTTTTGCATGGTAAATTTATAGCTATCATTTTTATTCTTTACATTTACAGCATTTGACACCGTGTCCAATACTTTTAAAAATCTCATTAATACAAATGGGCTTAAGGGCCTTGCTCAGGGGCCCCGTTTGGTGTGGTTGGAATTTGAACTCAAAACCTTAAATTCAATCCCACAGCCACTGCGCCAGCTTTTTATTTTATTTATTTATTTATTTTTATTACTCTGACCTGACTGATGTCTCTTTTATTGAATGTGACGCCTTTATATTTTTCATCAAACGAGGCTGGAGAAAATACGTTAAAGTTAGAAGAGCGTATTGTTAATAAAAAGCAATAAAACATTTCTCGCTGTGTTGGTCCAATTAGAGACTCCCACTGTGTCACATGACAGCAATGATTCCTAAACCGATAAATATGTTGGGGTTTTTTTTTTTTGCTACAGTGCAATAGTGTATTTTACCCAGCAGGATTCAGCATAAAGGTCATACAGACTGCAAAAAAAAAAGAGAGAAAAGAAATAGCTACACTTATCACGGTGTGAATTGGAAAGGCGCTGGATTTGGGCCACGGCATCTGGGAAGGTTGCGCTGGGAAAACTAGCACTTTGACAGCTTCATGCATTTTTTATGCCGTGTGTTTGATCACCTCGCGCACGGCCTGGAGAGTGATGGAGGCTATGAAGATGCTGGATTAAAGCTGGAAAGTAAACCGGCAATAACCCGAGCGTTATTCGGCCTGAGAAAGCAAATATCGCATCCGCAAACCCTCGACTCCCATTTGTAAACCGATGCTCCGGATGGTTATTGAGAAATGATTGATTACCGCTGCAGAGACCTCGAGGCGTCATTCCTTCAAGGCATTCAGTTCCGGTGATTTTCCAGCTGTTTGTGATGCTTTCTCAAATCGTTAGCGCAACGTCGGAGGCACGACGTTAAAACCTGTTCCGTATCAGTGACTCTGTACACAAATCCAGCTGCATGAAGAAATAGGTTAGAAAAGTATACGGCGGTAGTTTCGTAACACGACAACAGATGGCAGCACGGGGCTGCACGCACAGTCGCCTGTAAAAAGACCTGTGAAAACATTCTCAAAGTTATAATTTTACTTTAAAGGGCCATGACATGAGATGTTGTTAATATTATATATATATATATATCTATATATTATATATATATATATATATATATATAGATATATATATATAGATAGATAGATAGTCATTCATTCATCTTCTACTGCTTTATCCGATCTTCCCCTCGGGTCACGGGGAGCCTGTGCCTATCTCAGGCGTCTATGGGCATTAAGGCAGGATACACCCTGGATGGAATGCCAACCCATCAGAGACAAACACACAAACACACACACACACACACACACACACATTCACACACACACACCACATTCACACAACTAGGGACAATTTTCCAAGGTGCCAATCAACCTACCGTGCATGTTTTTGGACCGGGGAGGAAACCAGAACCCGGAAAAAAAAAACCCCCGAGGCACGGGGAGAACATGCACAAACTCCACACACACATGGCCGAGACGGGAATCGAACCCGGACCCTGGCGGTGTGAGGCGAACGTGCTAACTACTAAGCCAACCGTGCCCTTATATATATATATATCTATATATTATATATATATATATTATATATATATATATATATATATATATATATATATATATATATATATATAGAATTATGTCACACATTGAATAAAAACAGTAATAGCTAGGAAAGATACGTAAGAACAAGTTTGTCCCATGAAAGGTTCATACTTTAGAGTCTTTTGTTGGGATTTTCTAGAAAAGCAGAAGCAAACAACGCAGCTTTTCAGGTGGAAGAAAAGAAACCACACTAAAGTGATATTTTTAACTCACATTCAATAGAGGACTAAGAAGGTGTCGCATTGAGGTGGAATCCTGGACAGAACAAAATGGAGAGGGCGGAGAGGAAGAAGGCTTCATCCTAAAAATATATTCATATTTTATAATATTTTCATGATGAGGATTGCTATATATAACTATTTATAAAAAAAAAAAAAATATATATATATATATATATATATATCTATCTATATATATAGATATAGATATATATATATATATATACACATATTAGAATCGAAAGCGCAATTCTTAAAGGAGCCACGTCCCATATTTTACACTTAAAAACCAACACTAAACAAAATAACACTTGTAATTAACAAGAAATTCATATAAAAGAATCATTTCCAGAGTCAAAATAAATATTAAATAATCACTCATTTTATTAAAGGGAGAGATTTTGCCAGTTATATTCTTATGGCAAAAACCCATGATGTCTCCTTATTTTGTTTGTTTGCTCTTTTATTTCCTCCTTTGCTCAGGCAATTTGTCTTTGACACTGAGCACTAAGGGGATTAAGACCCTTGATGCTTCTAAAGCTGCTTGGAGACACTGCATATAAAAACGCCGTACGTAAATCCTAAGAGCCTCAATGTATTCGGTATATACTTATGTGTATATATATATATTATATATATATATATATAATATATATATATAGGGGCACGGTGGCGTTAGTGGTTAGCACGTTCGCCTCACACCGCCAGGATCCGGGTTCGATTCCCGTCTCGGTCCATGTGTGTGTGTGGAGTTTGCATGTTCTCCCCGTGCCTCAGGGGTTTTTCTCCGGGTTCTCCGTTTCCCCCAGGTCCAAAAAAAACATGCACGGTAGGTTGATTGGCACCTTGGAAAAATTGTCCCTAGTGTATGAATGAGTGTGTGTGAATGTGTGTGTGTGCCTGCGATGGGTTTGGCATTCCATCCAGGGTGTATCCTGTCTTAATACCCATAGACGCCTGAGATAGGCCACAGGCTCCCCGTGACCCGATGGAAGAAAGATCGGATAAAGCGGTAGAAAATGAATGAATGATATATATATATATATATATATATATATATATATAATATATATATATATATATAAATCCATCGCAATTTAGATGTGCTTGTACTTTATATTCAGGTCCGGGGTTGATTTGAGCGTTTGCGTTTCAGCTCTTGTAACGCCACCGCTGACTGATTTATGCTGGTTTTAAACCCCTGAGCTGTCTATTCCTATCAATTCACCCATTAATTCCCCACTAAAGACAAAGAGGGAAATGGAGCACACTCTCACAGCAAGCCGATGTGCCGAAAATCCCTTTTGTCCTTTTGATCCTAATCATTTCTAGTTCTCTTCAATGCCGCGGTCTCGGAGATGCCGCGGAGTGTTGCTTCCCACAAGCTAATCGAAATGATTGTTCGTTTTCCTTCTATTTGTTCGGTATTATTTCCACTTGTAAGGTCTTTGGGATAATTACCGCGCTCCCGGAGCGTAGGTTTCGGGGTTCTAATGCTGGTACGATCACCAGATGTTGACCCAATTTTCCATTCATATCAGGTCCATTTCAAACTCCACTACAAATCCAGTTGGGTATGTGGGTTTTAAACTCGTTCTTGACTCATTCATTCATTCATCTTCTACCGCTTTATCTGATCTTCCCTCGGGTCACGGGGAGTCTGTGCCTATCTCAGGCGTCTATGGGCATTAAGGCAGGATACACCCTGGATGGAATGCCAAACCATCACACACACACACACACACACACACACACACACACACACACACCACATCACACACCCACGTGCTAACCACAATCATAACATAAAGGCAAAAGAAACATTTCGTCCTGTCCTAATGGCTCTTTGAGTGGTAAAGATTGTTTTCCTCTTATACATGTTAGGGTAAATTATTAATTCATTAATTATAATAGTTATAAGGGGGACAGTGACTTAATGGTTAGCACGTTCGCCTCACACCGCCAGGGTCGGGGGTTCGATTCCCGTCTCGGCCATG
>JACRUU010000004.1:23465084-23487584 GCA_030449085.1 Kryptopterus vitreolus | reverse complement strand
ATATATATATATATATATATATATATATATATATATATATATATATATATATAGAGAGAGAGAGAGAGAGAGAGAGAGAGAGAGAGAGAGATAGTGATCTGCTACTTCACTCTGCATTGTGTTGGCGAATGAACGAAGTCCGAAAAAGGAACAAAATAAATAAATAAAAGTTCAGTGCATCCACTCACACTTCCTAAATCCCCCCCGAATTACACCTACTATCTGCGAATTCACAACAGGTATGATCTCCTCACTATATTAGCGTATATTACTGTATGGAACCTTACGCAAGCGCATCGCATTCCCAAATCCGTATTACGCAATAAAGCGCATTTTTACTGAACGCAATAAAGCGCTTCCGTATAACCTAAACACCGTATCACCAGTTTATATGGAAAAGCAACCGGAACACAATTCTTAAAGGAGCCACGTCCCATATTTTACACTTCAAACCAACACTAAACAAAATAACATTGTAATTAACAAGAAATTCATATTAAAATAATCATTTCCATACATTTATAATTCCGTGCCTCACAGTTCGGCCCTGTGAGCGTACGACATGCACATATGGCATATCCACTCGTGGGGGGGGTCCGGAGTGGATCGCGATCTTATACGTCCCGGACCCCGTACACACGTTCGGAACTTCGGGAAATCCGCGACATTCAAGCCCCATAGAGAATGAATGGGGAAATTTGGCACCATTGTTTACCTGATATGCAGATTTGACATAACCACTCGTAGGTGAGATGGAGTCGGTCATGAACATATGACTCCCGAACCCCAGACCCACTTCGGGATTTCTGCATCGTCCTGGCCCATACAGATGAACGGGGCAAATTTTGACACTCGGTCCGAAAAATCACAGGGAATTATAGGTAATCGGGGCAAATTTTGGCCCAGGACGAATTTTTACCATAGAAAATGAATATCAACACTAAATATTAAATGGACCAGAGTGTAAGGTGTCGCGCTCGAACCTGCGGTTTGCATCGGCAAGCGTCACACACATTTTCTTCAGGAAATATCCCTTGTCTAGTTAGTAATAAGAGTGTACCTATGTGTACTTAAACCCCAGTATAATTACAGCGGTTCAGTGAAGGCCTCTGCGCTTTGCTCTCTGCTACCAGACTGGGAAGCGTTCAGGAAGAAGTAATTCGCACTGATCAAACATACCGTGAATATTTGACAATATATCACTGAGACCTTTTAAGCGTCTCAAAATGATTTTCTGCTCTCAAGAGAAAGAGTTTGACAGAGTGGAAGATGATTTATTTTACGGAAAAGTCTTATCCCCTTGTAGATGATCGTGTAGCTCATCCTGATCCCTTAGCCCTCTGCACTCCAGGGGGCGATGTATCGTGGCTGAACTCTGACCCAAACAAACAAACTGAGATATGCAAAGAAAAGAAAGCCTATTTATTGTACGTATTCCTTCGCAATTATAGTATCTTGAAAGCAAAAACATTCATTCATTCATCTTCTAGCGCTTTATCCGATCTTGTCTCGGGTCACGGGGAGTCTGTGTCTATCTCAGGCGTCTATGGGCATTAAGGCAGGATACACCCTGGATGGAATGCCAACCCATCACAGGGGGGACACACACATATTCATACACTAGGGACAATTTTCCAAGGTGCCAATCAACCTACAGGGAATGTTTTTAGACCGGGGCAGGGCACCGGAAAAAACCCCCTGAGACACGGGGAGAACATGCACAAACTCCACACACACATGGCCGAGACGGGAATCGAACCCCCGACCCTGGAGGTGTGAGACGAACGTGCTAACCACTAAACCACCGTGCCCCTCAAAGAAAAAACACACTGGATAAATTCAGGCAACCTTCAAAATGAATACCGTGAAAGTGTTGCTGAAAGTTAATGGTGGCTTATGCGCTCCTTAAAATGTGTAGTAAGACACGATTGCTCTCTGTCAGGAATGCTCTACGCCCCGGCGTTAAAACCGTGAACTGAAAGGACCCTGGCTGCGGGAACGTCTTCCATTTGTCAGCAGAATGACATTAACACACTGCACACATTCTCCCAAGACTTTGGCGTCACATCCTCAGACAAAATTGACCACACAGGGTTTAATACTTGTGTAAAGAAGACGGTGGGCGGGGCCGTAGTGCACCTACAGAGCAAAACTACTGCGTCTTTAACCACTACAATGTCTTTTACCCGTGCAAAAGCATCACTATTAGAATCTCTCTCTCGTCACATTTTCGGCGCGTAACTCGTCCCGCAGTTTTTACCCGATCGTCACCAATCATACCTCATATCGTGCGTCCCAATGGTGTGAGACGTGCTGTTACTTTTATAAGGAATCGCCCCGCGGAATTCCGAACCCGGGGCCAAAAAGCGGGAATTTTTTCCCATAGAAAATGAATGGGGTTGAGATTTCGTGCCTCACAGTTCGGGCCTGTGAACGTCCGACATGCACATATGGCAAATCCACTCGTAGGGGGTCCGGAGTGGATCACCATCATATACCTCCCGAACCCCACACACGTTCGGAATTTCGGGAAATCCGGCGACATTCCGGCCCCATAGAGAATGAATGGGGAAATTTGACACTCCAATATTCGGCCCCGTGTTCACCTGACATTTGACATATCCACTCGTATGTGAGAAGGAGTAGGTCGCGAACATTTGACTGCCACATGGCATCGGCACGTCGACGGGAGTCGGACGCTGGATAATTTGATGATGTCACGTGCGTCACTGGCTCCGCCCCTCCTGAAAAATCGTCCAAAACGTGCGTTTTTGGTGTCTAAACACTCGTCTCTCTGAACGAGATAGCATTTCGGAGTCAACGCTAAATATTAAACGGACCAGGATGTAACGGGGTCGCGTCCGGAGCTGCGGTTCACATCGGCAAACATCACTCACATTTTCTTAAGGAAATATCCCATGTCTAGTTAATAATGGACCCTCCATTTGGGACTACCTGCCTTTTATCATAATATTTGTATATATATATATATATATATATATATATATATATATATATATATATATATATTATATATATCATCTGTGTCTGTGTGTGTGTGTGTATAAATGTATACATGTATGGACAGTCAGACACACATCTGGACATCTCGTACCACACCTGCACTTTCTGTCATATCAACAGTGATTGTTTTTTTTCTCCTCCGGCTGAAACCGTTCTCCTGTAGATGTTTGACAGCTGTTTCACTTCTGAAAAACAAGCGCAGCTCTCTTGTCAGGAACACTGTCACTCCGGATCTGGGATTTGTCTGAAGCCTCTGGTGTGTTGTCCAAATGCCTGAGTCATCGTGAGTGTGTGCAGCCGGAGGACACGCAGCGCCACTGCTCCAACACTCGGTCCGGGTGACGTTTGTAATACTAATTAAAGATGTGACGTAGAAGCTGCGTTACTTATGAAGATTTTTTCCGCCTTTTTTTCGCCAGTGCAAGAAGGGTGGATTGGGTGGAGAAGTGAAGATAAAAGAGTGCTGGGAGGGTGGAGTGAGTGGAGAAGTGTAGATAAAAGAGTGCAGGAAAGATGGAGTTGGTGGAGAAGTGAAGATAAAAGAGTGTAGGAATGGTGGAGTGGATGGATAAGTAGAGAATAGAGTCCAGGCAGAGTGAAGTGAGTGGAGAAGTGGAGATAAAAGAGTGCAGGCAGGGTGGAGTGGGTGGAGAAGTGAAGATAAAGAGTGCTGGAAGGGTGGATGGAGTGGGTGGAGAAGTGAAGGAAAGAGAGTAGGATTGGTGGAGTGAGTGGAGAAGTGGAGATAAAAGAGTGCAGGAAACATGGAGTCGGTGAAGAAGTGAAGAAAAGAGTGCAGGAAGCGTGGAGTGGGTGGAGAAGTGGAGAAAAGAGTGTAGGAATGGTGGAATGGGTGGAGAAGTGGAGAAAAGAGTGCAGGAAGGGTGGAGCGGGTGTAGAAGAAAACAGAACAGAGTCCAGGAAAGGTGGAGCGGGTGGAGCGCAGAGTGGAGCGGGTGGAGAAGTGAAGATAATAGAGTTCAGGAAAGGTGGAGCGGGTGGAGAAGTGAAAATAAAAGAGTGTAGGAATGGTGGAGCGGGTGGAGAAGTGAAGGAAAGAGTGTAGGCAGACAGTAGGGGGCGTGGTCTAAACGACAGGAGGCGGAGCTTGGGGAGGTGAAGGGACAGGATTAGAAATGAGGTTATTTAGGAGGCTGTGGCGCCCCCTAATGGGAGGATCGGGTAGTGGTAGGAAAAAGTGCAGGTATCCTATTCATCCGGATGCTTTTCTTTCGCCTCCATTCATAAATGTCGCTACATTGATTGACACCTGGTGTGTAATATTTCGCTCGAGGTTCGTCTGTGTATTTTTATTTATTTATTTATTTATTTATTATTATTTTATTTATTTCCCCCCCCTCCCCCCAAACAACCTTTACAGCTTTCCACACATCCTCCCCACAATGCCTCAGATCCCGGTGAGCTTTTGAAGAGCCGCTGTCTGTGTGTGTGTGTGTGTGTGTGTTTTTTGAAAGTGTGTCCCGGCTCGCATCTTTGTTTGAAGTTCGAAGTAACAACAAAGACTCGGCGGTGTAGCGGCTCACAGGCTCGGTAACTGATCTCGGTGCGGATCTCGCAATCTTGCTTACTCTGGGCCCTTTATACTTGTTTACCCCTGATATTATTGATCCGGCGATGAAAAGCTACGCGTGTGAACCAATCTCTTCACCTGGATGGATGTCTTCAGGTTTTTTGTCGTCATCGATTCATTCATTCATCTTCTAGCGCTATTATCCGATCTTCCCTCGGTCACGGGGGAGTCTGTGTCTATCTCAGGCGTCTATGGGCATTAAGGCAGGATACACCCTGGATGGAATGCCAACCCATCACACACACACACCACACACACACACACACATTCACACACCATACACTAGGGACAATTTTCCAAGGTGCCAATCAATGTTTTTGGACCGAGGAGGAAACCGGAGAAAAACACAGGACTGTACAAGGGCAAAGTGCACAAGTGCCCATTAAAAAATGAAAGAAAACTTACAGCTTCCTGTAAAGCAAACATAAACCTGAGTGATTAATGACAGTGAGGCAGACAGCAACTTAACACACCAGATCACCATAAAACTCAACCCCCCCCACCACCAAGCTGCCACTAGTGGGGCCCCAGAGCAAAGGCCCTTAAACCCTCAATTGCTCACTTGTAAGTCGCTCTGGATAAGGGCGTCTGCCAAATGCCGTAAATGCAAATCTAATCTAATCAACATCCATGAGTCCCCGAGATCTACTGATGTGAGGTGGTGTAGCCCAGTGGGTAAGGTGTTGGACTCTGGACCGGAAGATCATGGGTTCAAACCCCACCACCACAAAGCTGCCACTAGTGGTCCCTTGAGCAAGGCCCTTAACCCTCAATTGCTCAGTTATAAGTCGCTCTGGATAAGTGGCGTCCAAATGCCGCAAATGCCGCAAATGTAAATGTAAATGTAAATGCACTAATGTCGTCAAACTCGCAATGACAGAATTTCCCGAGAAGGAATGGAGTCCTGTAGGGATGGTATGATGTTGAAAGTAGGAGGCACGTGGTTTATGTTCACCACACCGCCAACCCCGCATTCCCGTCTCGATGTGTGTGAAGAGTTTGCATGTTCTCCCCGTGCCTAGTTTGCATGTAGGTGGGTTGGCATTCCATGATTGGCACCTTGGAAAATTGGCCTAGTGTATCAATGGGTTGGCATTATCCAGCGTCCGACTCCCGTCGATGTGCCGAGCGTTTAGACATGTGCACATGACCCTTTTCACCCGTGTGTTGACGCAAATGCTCTCGAGTCATTTTGGGTGTTCATGACATCTCTATGAGGCCGGGATGTCATGCTGATTTCCCGAAATTCCGAATGTGTGCGGGGTTCGGGAGGTATATGATCGTGATCCACTCCGGACCCCCTACGAGTGGATTTGCCATATGTGCATGTCGGACGCTCACAGGCTGAACTCTGAGGCACGGAATTTCAACCCTATTCATTTTCTATGGGAAAAAAATCCCGCTTTTTGGCCCCGGGTTCGGAATTCCGCAGGGCGATTCCTTATAAAAGTAACAGCACACGTCACACCATCGGGACGCACGATATGAGGTACGATTCGTGACAATCGGCCGGAAATTAGACAGAAGCGAGAGAGAGATTATAATAGTGATGCTTTTGCACACGGCACTAATAAATAAATCGTATTGCACTAGGCTGTAAATTGTATTGCTATACGTGTTTTATCTGGGGGGGATTGTACGGCATTGCATCGGCATTACGAATAAAGATATGAATCTTTAATTATTGGCGATGCATCGGGATGCGAATCGCATCTGCCTCGGTTACGGAGACGCGTAACGGATTCGCATTTTGCATCTCAATGATTTCCCAGCAACGACTGTCTGTCGAAAAGTAAAGGCATGAAACGCCATTTTAGCGGCAGACAATAAAAATCATCCACCCGAATTCACTCTGCATGAGTCGTGGAGGAAAAAAAAAAAAAAAGGCAATTCAGATGTGCATTGTTTTACCGTGTTATTCTCTCTCTCTCTCTCTCTCTCTTCTCTCTCTCTTTTTTTTTTTGTTAAAAGCTTGTATTAAGTGACAATTTGAAATTCATTAGCGTTGGGAAGTGTGCAGATAAAGGGAGCGCACCATTTCAACTCATTCGTGAGAGTGAATGGGAAGCTGAAAGTGTGTAATTTTGTATGCATCACTTTCTGAAGTTCACTAAGTAAAAAAAAAAAGGGGGAACATAAGTGAAAATGGCTTTTCGGTGTAAATGCGAGCGCCTGATGATGAGTTGAAAGCTGGCAGCTTGATAACCTCTCTCTTTAAATACTGTCGATTTCCAGCCGCTCGTGACACGGAGACGTGGACATCTGCCTCCCTAACGCACCGTAATGGACCCGTTTTGGAATCCAGCAGTCGTTCGGGGAGAAATTCGCTCACTTAGTCGTTCATTCAGACAATGACATTGTCTGTTGTTTGAGTATGTAAGAGACTCGGGCGCTTTTTAAATCAATCAATCAATCAATCAATCAATCAATCAATCAATCAACTAATTGATCAGTCACTCACTCAGAGAGACAATTATTTGCTTAATCAAATGCGTCTATGGGCATTAAGGCAGGATACACCCTGGATGGAATGCCAACCCATCACAGGACACACACACACACACTCACACACATTCATACACTAGGGACAATTTTCCAAGGTGCCAATCAACCTACCGTGCATGTTTTTGGACCGGGGGAGGAAAACCGGAGAACCCGGAGAAAAAAACCCCCCTGAGGCACGGGGAGAACATGCACAAACTCCAGACACACATGGGCGAGACGGGAATCGAACCTGGACCCTGGCGGTGTGAGGCGAACATGCTAACCACTAACCACCGTACCCCTTTCAGTCGCTTACTCGGACTGTAAATAATAAATAATAAATAAATAAATAAATAAATAATAAATAATCCACATAATCAGTCAGTCAGTGACTGGTTGTTCATTGAGTCAGACAGTCAATAAGTCATATGAGTCATTATATACTAGTTACATGTAATATATATATATACATATATAGGGGGCACGATGGCTTTGTGGTTAGCATGTTCGCCTCACACCGCCAGGGCCATGTGTGTGTGGAGTTTGTGCATGTTCTCCCCGTGCCTCAGGGGGTTTTTCTCCGGGTTCTCCGGTTTCCTCCTCCGGTCCAAAAACATGCACAGTAGGTTGACTGGCACCTTGGAAAAATTGTGTCCCTAGTGTATGAATGTATGAGTGAGTGTGTGTGTGTGTGTGTGTGTGTGTGTGTGTGTGTGTGTGTGTGTGTGTGTGTGTGTGTGTGTGTGTGGTGTGTGTGCGAAACAGTTTAACAGAAGAAAATAGCAGTGATGGTATAGAAGGTGCAGAGAAGGTGGAGAAGGTCCGAGGTCATGTCCATACCACAAAACCTCATGTCTGGCTGTTCTCATGAAAAATCATTGCTAGGAATAATGATTTATGCATACTGAGAGTCTCTCACATACACACACACACACACACACACACATATACATTGTGTGTGTGTATTTTTTTTCCCTGTGCAGTGAGCGAGTGGAGCGTGATGGACATGCAGCGCAGCAGGACAGAAGAAACACTTTGCCCTGGATGAATAAGTGATGAGAAGGAAAGTGCTGCAGCGAAAACACATTTGGAAAAGATGAACTTTTGCACACTTGTTTTGTCCATAAAGCACATTTATTTATTTATTTATTTATTTATTTTTGATTCCGTCAATAAATTACCCTAAAGCGAAGCGATGCGATTATTAGACGAAGCCGCGGCTCTCCGGGGTCGGAGCAGAACTCGTGTTTGTGGGAGTAAAGTGCTGCTGGTGGTCTCTCGCTTGTCTTGTCCGTCTCCGTCACACGCACGGATAACGACCTACTTAAACTCCAGACGTGAAAACCCGCTCCATGTAAATCGTTAAATAAATCGTTCATTCATTCATTTCATTCATTCATTCATTCTTCTACTCCGCTTTATCCGATCTTCCCTCGGGTCACGGGGAGTCTGTGTCTATCTATCTCAGGCGTCTATGGGCATTAAGGCAGGATACACACTGGATGGAATGCCAACCCATCAGCAGGACACACACACACACACACACACACACTCACATTCACACACACATTCATACATTAGGGACAATTTTCCAAGGTGCCAATCAACCTACCATGCATGTTTTTGGACCGGGGGAGGAAAAACCGGAGAACCCGGAGAAAAAAAAAAAACCCCCTGAGGCACAGGGAGAACATGCACAAACTCCACACACACACATGGCCGAGACCGGAATCGAACCCGGACCCTGGCGGTGTGAGGCGAACGTGCTAACCACTAAGCCACCGTGCCCCCTAAATAAAAAATAAATAAATAAATAAATAACTCGTTCAGAAAATTTAAAATACACACGTTTACTGTTAATCTGAAATGCTTAAACAATAAGACTGAAAATGTAATTTTCCCGTTTGTATTTGGATCAAGTGAATTGAATATTGTAGGGATTTGTATTCATTTCTTCCAAAATAATCCCCCCCTCCCCAAAAAAATGTCCTTTAGGGCACATTAATCATGCAAAAGGATCTGTAATTAGAGCACGAGTGTCCCTTAATTAGTGCCGTGTGCAAAAGCATCACTATTAGAATCTCTCTCTGCTTCGGTCACAATTTTCGGCGTGTAACTCGTCCCGCAGTTTTTGTCCGATCGTCACGAATCATACCTCATATCGTGCGCCCCGATGGTGTGAGGTGGTGCTGTTACTTTTATAAGGAATCGCCCCGCGGAATTCCGAACCCGGGGCCAAAAAGCAGGGAATTTTTTCCCATAGAAAAAATGAATGGGGGGGATATTTGGTGCCTCACAGTTCGGGCCTGTGAGCGTCCGACATGCACATATGTCAAATCCACTCGTAGGGGGTCCAGAGTGGGTCACGATCATATACCTCCCCAATCCCACACCCGTTCGGAATTTCGGGAAATCCGCGACATTCCGGGCCCATAGAGAATGATTGGAGAAATGTGACCCTCCACTGTTCGGCCCCGTGTTCGCCCGACATGCACATTTGACATATCCACTCATAGGTGAGATGGAGTAGGTCATGAATATATATGACTGCCGCATGGCGTCACGTAACCGCAAACATGAAAAATATACGAAACTCGGACACAGGGTGTGACATGTCTAAACGCTCGGCACATCAACGGGAGTCGGATGCTGTAGAATTTGCTGATGTCACGTGCGTCACTGAACCCCATCCCCTACCCCCCCTCCCCCCCTGGAAAAACGCCCAAAATGGGTGTTTTTGGTGTCTAAACAACTTGTCTCTCCGAACGAGCTAGCATTTCAAAGCCAACGCTAAATATTAAACGTACCAGGCTGTAAGGGGGTCGCGCCCGGAGCTGTGGTTTGCATCGGCAAGCATCGCTCACATATTTCTTCAGGAAATATCCCATGTCTAGTTTTTATTTTAACCGCCAGGGTCCGGGTTCGATTCCCGTCTCGGCCATGTGTGTGTGGAGTTTGTGCATGTTCTCCCCGTGCCTCAGGGGGTTTTTCTTCTCCGGGTTCTCCGGTTTCCTCCCCTGGTACCAAAAACATGCACGGTAGGTTGATTGGCACCTTGGGTAAAATTGTCCCTAGTGTATGAATGTGTGTGTGTGAATGTGTGAGTGTGTGTGTGCCCTGCGATGGGTTGGCATTCCATCCAGTTTGTATCCTGCCTTAATGCCCACAGACGGTAGAAGAGCGGTAGAAGATGAATGAATATATATATATATATATATTCTATATATAATATATATATATATATATATATATATATATATATATATATATAATATATACACGCAATTTAAAGTTCAGTGTTTGGTTTAAATATGAAAGTTTATATAAAGTTCTTTATCTGTGGTTGAATATCCGTGTGATTAAACACACACTCGAAAGCAGCACATTTAGAAAGCTGTAAATATTTGACGACTGAACAGTAATATTTGATTTGTATAAAAATAACGCTGCAAAGCTGTGTGGCAGAAAATGAAAAAAGGAATGACCTGTTCTGTTTAATTATTATTCTTTTCTTCTACTTATTATTATTATTATCACAGGACTTATTACAGCTATCTATGTCTATCTATATCGAACAAAAAAAACACTAACGCGAATTTTCAAATCATACCTTCATATCGTACGACCCGATGGTGTGAGGTGTGCTGGTTACTTTTATAAGGAATCGCCCCACGGAATTCCGAACCCGGGGCCAAAAAGCGGGAATTTTTTTTTTTCCCATAGAAAATGAATGGGATTGAGATTTTGTGCCTCAAAGTTCGGGCCTGCGAGCATCCGACATGCACATATGGCAAATCCACTCGTAGGGGGTCCGGAGTGGATCACGATCATATACCTCCCGAACCCCACACACCTGTTCGGGAATTTCTGGGAAATCCACGACATTCCAGCCTCATAGAGAATGAATGGGGAAATTTGACGCTCTGCTGTTCGGGGTCCCCACCCGAAGTGTTCGCCTGACATGCACATTTGACACATCCACTCGTAATATATAACTGCCACATGGCGTCATTCATTCATTCTTTCATTCTTCTACCGCTTTTATCCGATCTTCTCGGGTCACGGGGAGTGTCTCAGGCGTCTATGGGCATTAAGGCATATACACCCTGATGGAATGCAACCATCGGGGGTACACACACACATTCACACACAATTCATACACTAGGGACAATTTTCAAGGTGCCAATCACCTATGTGCATGTTTTTGGACGGGAGGAACCGGAGAACCCGGAGAAAAACCTCCTTGAGGCACGGGGAAACATGCAAACTCCACACACACACAGACCGAAAGGGAATCGAACCCGGACCTGGCGGTTTGAGGCGAATGTGCTAACCACTAAGACGTGCCTCTCACATGGCGTCACATGGATCAAAACGTAGAAACTCGGACACAGGGTCATGTGACGTGTCTAAACGCTTGGCACATCGACGGGAGTCGGACGCTGGATTATTTGATGATGTCATGTGCGTCACTGGCTCCGCCCCTTCCCAAAAAACGGGCGTTTTTGGTGTCTAAACACTCGTCTCTCCGAACGAGCTAGCATTTCGAAGTCAACGCTAAATATTAAACGGACCAGGCTATAAGGGGGTCGCGCCCGGAGCTGCGCTTTGCATCGGCAAACATCACTGACATTTTCTTCAGTAAATATCCCATGTCTAGTAATCTTTATGTTTTTTCTTCTCGTTTTCAGCCCATCAAACTATTTCCAGTCAAACCACTGGTGTAAAGATGTGAGCTGCTTAACAAGACGTCTGGTTAACTTGGATGAGACAGAGGGAGTCTCACAATTTTAAAATTTCGATTTGCATTAATTAGGGATTTGTAACTAATGCATGATTAATGCGGCGTGTATTTCTGTCTGATGTGTTTTATTTATTTTCTCTCATTAAAAGTACAAATAAATGAATGCAAGAGAAATGAAAACCTTCAAACCAACACATGTTTATTTATGAGTTTTTTTTACTCAGGTATAAAAAAAAAAAACTCAACTGGAAAACTACAAACCTTTAAAAAAGTTGGGAATATACAAATTGAATCTGATGCATATATCATCTAATATTTTATTCAGAAATAACACACGAAACAAAAGTTTAAACTGAGAAAATTTACCATTTTAAGGGAAAAATGTTGATTCAGAATTTCATGGTGTCAACAAATCCCAAAAAAGTTGGGACAAGGACATTTTCACCACTGTGTGGCATCTCCCCTTCTTTTTACAACACTCAACAGACGTCTGGGACAGAGGAGACCAGTTTCTCCAGTTTAGAAATAGGAATGCTCTCCCATTCTTGTCTAATACAGGCCTCTAACTGTTCAATCGTCTTGGGCCTTCTTTTTCGCACCTTCCTCTTTATGATGCGCCAAATGTTCTCTATAGGTGAAAGATCTGGACTGCAGACTGGCCATTTCAGTACCCGGATCCTTCTCCTACGCAGCCATGATGCTGTGATTGATGCAGAATGTGGTCTGGCATTATCTTGTTGGAAAATGCAGGGTCTTCCCTGAAAAAGATGACGTCTGGATGGGAGCATATGTTGTTCTAGAACCTGAATATATTTTTCTGCATTGATGGTGCCTTTCCAGACATGCAAGCTGCCCATGCCACACACTGCACTCATGCAACCCCATACCATCAGAGATGCAGGCTTCTGAACCGAGCGTTGATAACAACTTGGGTTGTCCTTGTCCTCTTTGGTCCGGATGACATGGCGTCCCAGATTTCCAAAAAGAACTTCGAATCGTGACTCGTCTGACCACAGAACAGTCTTCCATTTCGCCACACTCCATTTTAAATGATCCCTGGCCCAGTGTAAACGCCTGAGCTTGTGGATCTTGCTTAGAAATGGCTTCTTCTTTGCACTGTAGAGTTTCAGCTGGCAACGGCGGATGGCACGGTGGATTGTGTTCACTGACAATGGTTTCTGGAAGTATTCCTGAGCCCATTCTGTGATTTCCTTTACAGTAGCATTCCTGTTTGTGGTGCAGTGTCGTTTAAGGGCCCGGAGATCACGGGCATCCAGTATGGTTTTACGGCCTTGACCCTTTCTCACAGAGATTGTTCCAGATTCTCTGAATCTTTGGATGATTTTATGCACAGTTGATGATGATAGATGCAAAGTCTATCTTTCTGCGCAACATTGTGGGAATTGGTGATCCTCTACCCATCTTGGCTTCTGAGAGACACTGCCACTCTGAGAAGCTCTTTTTATACCCAATCATGTTGCCAATTGACCTAATTTGTGTTAATTGGTCTTCCAGCTCCTCGTTATGCTTAAATTTACTTTTTCCAGCCTCTTACTGCTACTTGTCCCAACTTTTTTGGGATTTGTTGACACCATGAAATTCTGAATCAACATATTTTTCCCTTAAAATGGTACATTTTCTCAGTTTAAACTTTTGTTTCGTGTGTTATGTTCTATTCTGAATAAAATATTAGAAGTTGGCACCTACACATCATTGCATTCAGTTTTTATTCACGATTTGTATAGTGTCCCAACTTTTTTGGAATCCGGTTTGTATTTATAATATTTTCACCATATATCATCGAAATGTGTGTGTGGAGTTTTGTGTGGAGTCAGGGAGGTTTTCTCCGGTTTCTCCGGTTTCCTCCCCCTCCAAAAACATGCACGGTAGGTTGATTGTCACCTTGGAAAATTGTCCCTAGTGTATGAATGTGTGTGTGTGTGTGTGTGTGTCCTGTCGATGGGTTGGTATTCCATCCAGGGTGTATCCTGCCTTAATGCCCATAGACGCCTGAGATCAGACACAGACTCCCACGTGACCCTAGGGAACATCGGATTAATATCATATAGAAGCGCTATTGAATGAATAGTTTATATTTAGAAGAGTTTTCCTATATTTATTCTACAATCCATTAAATCCATTATTACAACCCATCATCTTCCGGTCCAACACCTTAACCACTCGTATACACACCTCCATCACACCTCAAAATGACATATTTACACATTGGACTTTATTCCCCTTATATTCTATTGAGTTTCTGTCCTGGAAATAAAGCACACAAAATATCACACTGACAGGTGATTTTATTCCGACATCGGATACCGAAAAATAATTCATTCATTCATCTTCTACCTACCGCTTTATCCGATCTTCCTCTCGTTTCCTCGGTCTGTCTCTTCTCCTTCTATCTCTATGGGTTCCTTGACCTAGTAAGCCTAGTGTCTATCTCAGGTGCATGGGTCTTTGTCTAAAAGGCACTCTCCCTGGAACTGATACAACCCTATGCAGATGGAATAATCCACACACTCACATAAGGCACACACACTTTCACACACTCACATGGACACATAACACACACTCACAAGACACACATTGGGGTCATTGGAATTATTTCCATCACCCAAGAATACCGTCTAATGACACAGGACACACACATGGAATGATGATCGGGCAATGCACAATCCACTCACTGGGACATCTCAGGCGTCTATGGGCATTAGGCAGATACACCCTGGATGGAATGCCAACCCATCACAGGACACACACACTCACATCACACTCACACACACACACACAACCACACATTCATACACTAGGGACAATTTTCCAAGGTGCCAATCAACCTATTGATTCGCCGGTATGAGGCGAATGTGCTAACCACTAAACCACCGTGCCCACCCTGGCTGAAAAAGAATGAAAGGAAATTCGAGGGAATTGTCTTCCTTATTCTGTCTGTCCTCTGCTAAATATACAGCAACTCCCCAAACCCCTCCCAAATCCCCCCCCCCCCCCCCCCTCCACTCCACTCCACCCCCCGCCCCGGAGTATTGCTTTCAGCAATGACTCGGGATATATTTCGGCCTGAAACACTTCACCTTCCATAATTCCGCTATATCCCAATCGGATCCATGTCTTAAATCTCTGCTTTTTTATATTACAAGGATTTCAGTTTGCATCAGTCGTTCTGCGATAATTGAGACGGAATCATTTGCATTGTAAAAAAATGCTGCTCTCCGAATCCTTGCTTTCTATTTTTTTCGTGTGTGTCGTTTGATGAATGAGTGCAATCACTCCCGAAGGCTCTTTCGCTGGCAAATTACAGGGGACTCACTCTCACAAAGCGTCTGTACTCCTTTCAGAAATGCCACGAGAATGCAAAGGACTGTGGGTAACTTTTAGTTCAACAATAAACAAAAGGAAACGGATGGAATACTTCGGACATATTTTCTTATTTATTTATTTATTTATTTATTTATTGTTTTTCCTACAGGAATTATTTCAATCATTCATTCATTCATTCATCTTCTAGCGCTTTATCCGATCTTCCCTCGAGTCTGTGTCTATCTCAGGCGTCTATGGGCATTAAGGCAGGATACACCCTGGATGGAATGCCAACCCATCGCAGGACACACACACACACACACACACACACACACACACCATTCATACACTAGGGACAATTTTCCAAGGTGCCAATCAATCAACCTACCGTGCATGTTTTTTGGACCGGGGTGGAAACCGGAGAACCCGGAGAAAAACCCCCTGAGGCACGGGGAGAACATGCACAAACTCCACACACACATGGCCGAGACGGGAATCGAACCCGGACCGTGGCGGTGTGCCCCTGCATTATTTCAAATCTTAATACAGCATTCTGCATTGTTATTTATAGGACGATGGAAGCTCAGTTGGTTATAAAAGCATTGGCCTTTGGACCGGAAGATCGCTGGTTCAAATCCCACCATCACCAAGCTGCCATTAGCGGGCCCTTATGCAAGGCCCTCAATTGCTCACTTGTATTGCTCTGCTGTAAATATGAATTGCTTATTCATGCAATACAACGAGTTAGCATTTCTGAGTGTGCGTTAAAAATAAAATGAAAAATAATTGGCATTTATAGTTTTCCTGTTTCCGACTTTTATTGTACGAGAAAATCCGTATTCTTTGGATTCTTTTGTAGCATAATGATAATAACGCCCGTAGAAGCCTGAGATACGCACAGGCTCCCCGCGACCCGAGGGAAGATGGGATAAAGTGGTAGAAGATGAATGAATAAATGAATGAATAAAAGGAAACCAGGGTAAGGAGGACATAAGGACCGCTGTGATATTCTGTGAATATTTCTGCTTCTAGTCAGACTTAACAGATGATGATAAAGACCAGGGGTAAGATCATAGAAAGAGTTTCCCTAACGCATCATTTGATGATGAAAACAACGAGATGAATTTTGGAACGAGCAAAAAGAAAAGCAAAAAAAAAAAAAAGGGCACGGCATTTAATAAAGCATGCAGTGTTTTTGGATGCATTACAATCGTTTTTTGACAGTGCAAACATTAAATGATATCATGTACTTTACAGGTTCTCCCCGTGCCTCAGGGGTTTTTTCTCCGGGTTCTCCGGTTTCCTCCCCCGGTCCAAAAACATGCACGGTAGGTTGATTGGCACCTTGGAAAAATTGTCCCTAGTGTGTGTATGAATGTGTGTGTGTGTGTGTGTGTGTGTGTGTGATGGGTTGGCATTCCATCCAGGGTGTATCCTGCCTTAATGCCCATAGACGCCTGAGTTAGACACAGACTCCCCGTGACCCGAGGGAAGATCGGATAAAGCGGTAGAAGATGAATGAATGAATGAATATTACTAGTGCTAGTAGTATTATTACTGTATATACCAGGGGTTGGCATCCCTCTGATGTGTCTCTCGGTGGCTTTTGAAAATGAGCATTTATTCATTCATTCATTCATCTTCTACCGCTATATCCGATCTTCCCTCGGGTCACGGGGAGCCTGTGTCTATCTCAGGCGTCTATGGGCATTAAGGCAGGATACACCCTGGATGGAATGCCAACCCATCGCAGGGCACACACACACATATTCATACACACATTCATACACTAGGGACAATTTTCCAAGGTGCCAATCAACCTACCATGCATGTTTTTGGACCGGGGGAGGAAACCGGAGAACCGGAGAAAAAACCCCTGAGACACGGGGAGAACATGCAAACTCCACACACACGTGGCTGAGACGGGAATCGAACCCGGACCCTGGCGGTGTGAGGCGAACGTGCTAACCACTAAACCACCATGCCCCAAAATGAGCATTTAATTAATTTTATTTTAGTTCGTTCGTTTTTATAATGTAATTCTAAATGAGAAGTTAATGGTGATCGTGTAACATCTTAATAAAACGTGTTAAAATGATTTGTCGCTCTTAATACGCGTCACGACCGCCAATGTCCAGCATACACCCCTGAGGTTCAGGAGCAGAGAAACACTATAACAAAGTACGATTGATATTCATTGCCTTTTTTTTTGCATATATTGATATTTTTGCAGTGAAATGGTGCTTTTATTATTCAGGTGAACAGCCGATTGCACCCGCCAGGAAAAGGACGACGGCACATTTTTCTTCCAGAAATAAACGAAGGACTCAAACAGACATTGAGTATTTTACTGTTGTATTGTGCCTCCATCACATTGATACTACATTATGTTGTTTAATGTTATTATATATTTTTACGCAGCTTTCTTTAAGCAGTATTACTCATCATTTAAGCAGGAGCTGTTATCCTTGCTTTTATTGTTTTATATTCCGCAAATCCCTGAGGTGGTAACGGAATGTTTAAGGCATTTGGTCTCTGGACTGGAAGGTCGCAAGTTTAAATCCCAGCACCGCCAAGCTGCCTCTAGAGGACCTATGAACAAGGCCTCTTAAACCTAGCCTTTAATGGCATATATGAAAGATGTACTATATGCACTAGATGTACTCAATATTTACTATTTAATACATGAAGCAGTTTTTTTTTTATTTCATTCCATTTGGGATGAAAGCAATACTCTAAAACTTGTAAATAATACGGTTGTTTAGCGGTTAGTACTTTCGCCTCTCACCTCCAGGGTCTGGGTTCGATTCCCGTCTCAGACATGTGTGTGTGGAGTTTGTGCATGTTCTCCCCGTGCCTCAGGGGGTTTTTATACAGGTTCTCCGGTTTCCTCCCACTCCAAAAAACATGCACGGTAGGTTGATTGGCACCTTGGAAAATTGTCGCTAGTGTGTGAATGTGTGTGTGTGTGTGTGTGTGTGTGTGTGTGTGTGTGTGTGTGTGTGTGTGTGTGTGTGTGAGTGTGTGTGTAGTATGCGCACCCTGCGATGGGTTGGTATTCCATCCAGGGTGTATCCTGCCTTAATGCCCATAGACGCCTGAGATCTCCACAACCTGAGAGAGAAGTCGGATAAAGCGGCAGAAGATGAATGAATGAATAATAATAATAATAATAATAATAATAATGCTATATGAATGATAATCCTAATGATAATAATGCTAATAATAATATGCATAATAATAATATGATATATGCCGATGATAATAAATAATAATACTATCAATCCTGCTCCTAATAATAATAATAATAATAATAATAATAATAATAATCGATAATAATAATCCAATACTCTCCTCTCCTCCTGATCCTGATCCTGCTGATAATACCTAATACCTACTACTCCTTCATCCTGATAATCACTGATGCTATGCTATCCTCATAATATAATGAATACTAATATGATAATTCCTAAGCTGACCTCCTACTATAATCATAATCCTCCTCCTACTCCTCCTATATCCTATCCTGATTCCAGAATAAAATAATAATAATATGATAATAATAATAAAATAATCCTACCTGATGATGATAATAATAATCCTTCCCCCGATATATAATAATAATAATAATAATTAATAATGATGATATTGATGCTCTAATAATAATATAATAATAATGATCATAATGATAATAACTATAATATAATATCCTAATAATTGATCTCCTCCTGATGTAATAATAATAATAATGATAATAATAAGAAAATCTAGTTAAGATAATGATGATTAAAAATATGATAATAATTTAATAAATAATTTAATGAATAATGATAATAATAATAATAATAATAATAAAAAGAATAATGATCCTCTAATAATAATAATGATGATATGATAATTAATAATATAATAATAATAATAATAATAATAATAATAATAATAATAATAATATCAGTTAGGACTTTTCTTAACCACCGTATTGCAAGTGTAAACCCCGAAAGGAGATGCTTTTTTTATACAAAGTTTTTTTATACAAACCCTCCCTCCTCTTTTCATTCTCTCTTTCTCTCTATCTCTGTCACTGACACTATTAGAGCACTGTCATTCTTCCATTAGATGGCAATGTTGTCCCTTTAGAAAGCGTGTGGTCTCAGGTAATTGCATTAAAAAATAAATAATTTAAATTTCCACATCAGAATATCATGAATTAATAATAATAATAATAATAATAATAATAATAATAATAAATAATAATAATAAATGGGCGGGGCTAAGAGACTATTAGAGATCTGCCATGGTTCCGTGAATCAGTGTATCATATAAACAACATGCTGTAATTCATCATTCATATCATATTTGCACATGAAATGTGTTTTGGTGGTTAGTAATTTGTTCAGTAGTAATGCGTGTGATATTTCCTGATTTGAGATCCGAACAGTACAGTAGGTTAAAGGATAAAACTTTGTCGACATTTTACATTTTATTTATGTATTTATTTATTTATTTTTTATCTACAATCTCTTGATCCCGTCGTGAGCAGCGTCTGGTCTCCTCTTGGATCCGGAAGGCTTCGGGTTACGGCACGTCACAGGCAATTTTCCGTCTGAGGATTTCATCCTCCCTCATGTGGTCATTGACCTGAACCAGACATTTATGGATGATGCCAGGGACAGAATTTATGAGGACAAACTTTTTCCCTTACCGTAAAAAAAAGCGCTTTCTCCGAGGTGCCTTTTTTTGTGCAGTTATTTCGCTAAGAAATCTTGGGATTAGAGGTATTTCACTATTGATAATAAAAATCACTATTGTTAATAAAAAGAAATAATAAAATAATAGGGGTGCACGGTGGTTTAGCGGTTAGCACGTTCGCCTCACACCTCCAGGGTCGGAGGTTCGATTCCCGTCTCATGTCATCCTGTCTGCATTAGGATGGATTCATGGACTGGAGGAGCTGGAGGAGGGTTCACTGTGGATTCCCGTTTGTGCATGTTCTCCCCGTGCTCTCAGGGGGTTTTTCTCCAGGTTCTCCGGTTCCCTCCCCGGTCCAAAAACATGCACGGGTTCGGATAAAGCGGGTTCGGATAAAGATCGGATAAAGCGGGAGAAGATGAATGAATGAATGAATAATTAATAACCAATAATAATAATATAATAATAATAATAATAATAATAATAATAATAATAATAGTATAGGAACACGGCGGCTTAGTGGTTAGCACTTTCGCTTCACACCTCCAGGGTCGGTGGGGGTAATTTCTTGTTAATGACAATGTTATTTGTTTAGTGTTGGTTTGAAGTGTAAAATATGGGACGTGGCTCCTTTAAGAATTGTGTTCCGGTTGCTTTTCCATATAAACTGGTGATACGGTGTTTAGGTTATACAGAAGCGCTTTATTGCGTTCAGTAAAAATGCGCTTTATTGCGTAATACGGATTTGGGAATGCGATGCGCTTGCGTAAGGTTCCATACGGTAATATACGCTAATATAGTTGAGGAGATCGTACCTGTTGTGAATGTGCAGATAGTAGGTGTAATTCGGGGGGGAAATTTAGGAAGCGTGAGTGGATGCACTGAACGTTTATTTATTCGTTTGTCGTTCGGGTTTCGTTCATTCGCCGACACGACACAGAGTGAAGGAGCAGATCGTTCACATAGTAACGCACACAGCGTTAATAACATTAGCGTCGTTAAAGTGTCATAATGCCTGTCTAGTTACTCCAGTACTCCAGCAAGTGGAAATGCTGAAAAAGTGTCTTCAATTATTTTGAAAGTAAACCATTCATTCATTCATCTTCTACCGCTTTATCCGATCTTCCCTCGGGTCACGGGGATCCTGTGCCTATCTCAGGAGTCTATGGGCATTAAGGCAGGATACACCCTGGATGGAATGCCAACCCATCGCAGGACACACACACACACACACACATTCATACACTAGGGACAATTTTCCAAGGTGCCAATCAACTTACAGTGCATGTTTTTGGACCGGGGGAGGAAACTGGAGAACCCGGAGAAAAACCCCCTGAGGCACGGGGAGAACATGCACAAACTCCACACACACATGGCCGAGACGGGAATCGAACCCGGGCCCTGGCGGTGTGAGGCGAACGTGCTAACCACTAAACCACCTTGTCCCAAAGTAAACCATAAGAACGGCAAAAAAGACTTGATTATTTGACATTCTTGCTCTCAGACAGCATCCTAAAAATAACCCGAGCAAAAGGAAACTGAGCCAACTGGAGAATTTGCATTGACATTTATCTATGGAAACAAGCTTTCATTGTAAAAGGTTAACAATTGAGCGGAGCGGTTCGGGGTTAAAGGTCTTGCTCAAGGGCTCAACATTAGCAGCTTTGCTAAAAGACAGACGGCAAAAAAAGATAGACTTAAAGACGCATCGTTACTGTTTCCTAAAGAATGCAGGGCTTCTAAACCGCCGATGTTCGTTTCATTAAGCGAGCATGAATATCTAAACTATGGGTCCCTAAATTATGACATTGTCGTAAAAAAATTGCTGTACTCGTATTATACTTGTATTTGATAATAAAGGTGATTAAAATATCCCTTAGTTATTAAAAGAAGTCGAGGCACTATTAACTCTTCGACGGTAGGGTATTTAAAACTGTATTACATTTATTATTTACAATCAATCCATTGTATATATTGTGTATATATCATTCATTCATTCATCTTCTAGCGCTTTATCCGATCTTCCCTCGGGTCACGGGGAGTCTGTGTCTATCTCAGGCGTCTATGGGCATTAACGCAGGATACACCCTGGATGGATACACCTTTTCCAAGGTGCCAATCAACCTACAGTGCATGTTTTTCTTGGACCGGAGAACCCGGAGAACCCGGAGAAAAACCCCCTGAGGCACGCGGAGAACATGCAAACTCCACACACACATGACCGAGACGGGAATCGAACCAGGATCCTGGCGGTGTGAGGCGAACGTGCTAACCACTAAACCACCGTGCGCCATCTTCCATTGTATAACTATATTTAGTCATTAAAATATTCACATTTAGGGGCACGGTGGCGTAGTGGTTAGCACGTTCGCCTCACACCGCCAGGATCCTGGGTTAAGCGATTCCCACATACTCCCCGTGGATAAGAATACTAAGCTTCATTTTTATAGCAATAAATCTATGAAAAATCTCAACGATAGTGATATTTATCTGTTGAAAAAGCATGTTTGTTTATATGTGTGGAGTTTGCATGTTCTCCCCGTGCCTCAGGGGGTTTTTTCTCCGGGTTCTCCGGTTTCCTCCCGGTCGGTCCAAAAACATGCATGATAGGTTGATTGGCACCTTGGAAAAATTGTCCCTAGTG
>JACRUU010000004.1:23442584-23460084 GCA_030449085.1 Kryptopterus vitreolus | reverse complement strand
GTGCAGTCCCTTTATCCCTTTACCGGTTGGGCGGGTGCACTCGGGCAGACGTAGGTGACCCGGAAAAAATACCCGGGCGGACGCAAGAGAGGCGGGCTGATCTGCGGGCAAGAGAAGGGCGGACGCGGGCGAAGTCTGCGTGCCGGTCCGCGAGTGGGCGTCGACAGAGAGACTGTGGGTGTTTCCCGGCGTGAGCAGCCTCGAGGAGAGAGTCACTTGGTAGGGAGCGGATTCGACGAGCTCGACGCAAGACGGAATGGGGATGTACCGGTCGGTCGGGTGCACTTGGGCTGATGTAGGCGGGTGCACACGGCATGCCGACCCGAAAAAGACCCTGAGAGGCAAAGACCATGAGTGGGCGTCGACAAAGAGACTGTGGGTGTGTCCCGGCGTGATTAAGAGGGAAGGAATGCGCCGAGACACACATCTTTTACATCTTATTCCAAAACGTCTTACCAGCGCGGTCTCTCTAATACACTTATTTGTTATTCTGATCATTCAAATAAGCCTTCTTAATCCAGATGTTGCGTTAAGACGCTTGAAAATGACCTTCCTCTCCAAAACGCTCTGTTATTGAAACGTTAAGTGGATCGCTCCCTCCCACCCCCTTCTCACTGTGTGACCTTTGGGGGCGAGATGGCAGCCTGTAGCTACTGTACATCATTTTGTGTGTGTGTGTGTGTGTGTGTGTGTGTGTTAGAGGTGATCAGCTGTCACGCCGAATGACGAATTGCCTCTGCTTTTTTTTTGTTATTAAGAACTACGCTATGTAAAACGCTAAAGCCTGGAGGAAGCAGAGGCAGGAGGCTGCTACGTCGTATACTATTGATTCACTTCAATCTTCCCTCGTTTCTGCTTGTATGCGCTGAACCTTGGCCTTCACACGCCAAAGCAACGAGTTTTATTCTGCGATGATGAGATCGTTACATGCAATGCTGTAGTTGCTGTTATTAACGCCCGCAAGCGTCGGGAGAAAATATGATACACACAATACACAATAATACACACGTTTATGACACCATGTGATTAGTGTCCACTTTCCTCGATATGTTAATTATAGGTTTGTGGAAATCTGACCGTATGATTGGAATTCCCACTCTTCCCAGTCTTCCGGGAAGGCGTTCCACTAGATTTTGTGTGTGTGCGTGTGTGTGTGGGGGGGGGACCATGATATTTTTCCACATGAGAAACATGGTGTGTGTTCGAGGGCCGAACAACAAATGCGCCACCTGCTGGGACCTCAGGCATAACAGGACGGGAATCAAATGAATGACGTAATAAGGAGGTGGTAACTCAGTGCTTAAGGCCTTTGGACCTGAAGATCGGAAGTTCACAGGTTCGAATCCCACCATCAACATTAGTGGGCCCTTGAGCAAGGCCCTTAACCCTCAATTACCCAGTTGTAAGTCGCACTGGATAAGGGTATAAATGTAATAATTATATGATATATATCTGATTTGAGGGGCACGGTGATTTAGTGGTTAGCACTTTGGCCTCACACCTCCAGGGTCCGGGTTCGATTCCCATCTCGGCCATGTGTTTTCGGAGTTTGTGCATGTTCTCCTCGTGCCTCAGGGGGTGCCAGAGCACAATGTCGACCCTGATGCAGCACCCCCTGGAGGGCACAGAGGGTAAAGGACCTTGCTCAAGGACCCAAGAGTGGCAGATTTGGCGATACCGGGGTTCGAACCCGCAACCTTTCCGATCAGTAGCCCAGCACCTTAAACCACTTCGCTACACCCTCACTCACTATTCCTTTTATTTTGTTTATTTATTATTATTATACTTTATTGATCCCGTGATGGAATCCTGTTTGTCTTCGTATACCCCAGCTGGTTTTTACAGCACCCCTGGACCACAAAGGGTTAATGGCTTTGCTCAAGGGTGGCAGCTTTGGCGATACCGGGCCTCGAACCAACCCCCCGACCTTCCGATCACTAACCCATCACATTAAAGCACTGATGCTACACCCCCCTCCCTTCACTATTCACTTTATCTCAGCATTAAAACATGCTGAGACGAAAACCTCCGTCTCTGCTTCTGGACCGGGTGGAGATAAACAGTACACACAATACAGTCAATAATAAGCATGTATAAAGCCATCTTTCAGATGGTGGACCTGATAATTAAGGTGTCTCTGTAGTGCTTTAAAAGGACGCATTCACGACACACAAACGCTGACATCTGACATGGAAGCGGTCGTGACTCAGACGACGCTGCTTCTGCTTCTGCTGCGGCGGTTTCATAACTAATTGGACGCAATTATGGTGGTATTGACGTTTCCGATGTGAATGCATGTCAACCACGGGAAAGTTCAGGACGCGATTGCTTGAACACTACGTTTGCGTTTGCGTTACAAATTTGAGTCGTGATGTTTTCTAAATGTTGATAAAAGAAGGTGTTTCCATGAACCGTATCATGTGACCAAAACTCGCGATAAGGCGTAAAAAAAAAAACGGAGGCGGATATCGGCAGGTTTACCGGTAATCGCATCGTAGGCGCGTTATACGCGCATTAATAACGAGGCTATATTTGGCCGTGGCCACGTATGCGCTTGTTCTGGGAGGTAATAGTGCGCGATCTTCACGGAGGAATTTCCGGATGAACGCGTCCACTTGTTTTGAGCTGTGCTGTGCAATAGCGCCTCGTGTGGCAGCTGCAGAATCACGCCCAAGGCAAGGCGAGGTAGGTCATGTGACCTGCGAAAAAAACAGTTTTTGCGAATTATTCCTTTTTACTATCCCCTTTCCAAACCCAAAGCCCACACCCACCCCCACCCACATAAACATCTGGCCATCACTCTGACCCGATTATAAATAATTATCCCTTTTTCACCCCTTCTATTCCTTTTATTCCCTTTACCTCACACCGCCAGGGTCCGGGTTCGATTCCCATCTCGGTTATGTGTGTGTGCAGTTTGTGCATCTCCCCGTGCCTCAGGGGGTTTTTCTCCGGGTTCTCCGGTTTCCTCCCCCGGTCCAAAAACATGCACGGTAGGTTGATTGGCACCTTGGAAAATTGTCCCTAGTGTATGAATGTGTGTGTGTGTGTGTGTGTGTGAGTGTGTGTGTGTGTGTTTTGTGATGGGTTGGCATTCCATCCAGGGTGTATCCTGCCTTAATGCCAATAGACGCCTGAGATAGACACAGACTCCCTGTGACCCGAGGGAAGATCGGATAAAGCGGTATCATCTGGTTTGATGTCTGTTGATCATTTTGTTCTTTTATTTATCTTAACGTGTGTAATGAATGTAATGAATCCCTCTCTCTCTCCCTCTCCCTCTCTCTCCTCTCTCTCTCTCTCTCTCTCTCTCTCTCTCTCTCTCTCTATCTCTCTCTCTCCTCTCTCTCCCTCTCCCTCCACCTCTCTCTCTCTCTCTCTCTCCTCTCTCTCTCTCTCTCTCTCTCTCTCCCTCTCTCTCTCTCTCCCCCCTCTCTCTCTCTCTCTCTCTCTCTCTCTCTCTCTCTCTCTCTCTCCTCTCTCTCTCTCTCTCTCTCTCTCTCTCTCTCTGTCTCTCTCTCCCCCTCCCCCCTCCCTCTCCACCCTCTCTCTCTCTCTGTCTCAGATTAATGGTTGTTGTGTTTGTCAGCGCTGGATAAAGTGTCGAGGTTATTGTAAAATGCATTTATAAGAGTCACACTGTGAATATTTACTACAGTTGGTTTAGCCAACAGATTTTTCCGGATGATTAGCTCAGCGTGTGTGTGTGTGTGTGTGTGTGTGTGTGTGTGTGTGTGTGTGTGTGAGTGTGTGTGGATGTGATACATTGTGAGGGAGGACGAGTAAGTGGGCATCATCGGGCCCAAGATAAAGGGATAAAGGGACTGCAGAGTGTGTGTGTGTGTGTGTGTGTGTGTGTGTGTGGTGGTGGAAACAGGAAGGCAGCAGGAGGATTGAATTGTGTGACTGACCCCCTGCGTCATGAACGCTCGCCGCACTCGGGCGGCGTGACTCAGCGCTCAGACGTCAGCGGCCGAGCGGTTTAATTAGCTTCTCGGGGCAATCACGTGGAGCGGCGCGGCGAGCTGCCAAGCGGAAGCGCAGATTACAGACGGGAAAGTAAACCGAAAAGACAGGAATCTTTTCCGAGCCGAAGCGGAGGACTTCCGTCTGCATTCCGTCTGAGATGAACAACATGACAACACGTCATAACGTCATGCAAACCTGCCTTGTAACACCATCCATTATTTATATAGAGGAAGTGGAAGGTCAGTGGTTAAGGCTCAGGGTTAGCAATCTGAAGTTAGGTATCGCCACACTAAGGGGCCCCTGAGCAAGGCCCCTAACAGTCAGCGCTCTGAGGATCGAGTCATTGATAAATGGTCACTTTGAACGACTCTTTTAAAAGTCTTAAAAAGCGATTTCTTCTTTTTGTGAAAAAAAAAAAAACCAAAATAACGTTGCTTGTGCGACTCCTGTCACACCGCCGTGAAGGTGATCAAAGGATTTGAGAAAGGGAAAAAAAAAGATGAAAGGGATCCAAATCTGTAACGAACGTGAAAAGTACAAAGCAGCTTTTCTTTTTTTTTTCTTTATCTCTAAAAGCATTATGTAAAAAAAATATACCCAGAATATTTCTAAAGGGGTTTAATTATTTAAAAAAAAATATATATCTAATAATTGAATCCATTAAGGGGCACGGTGGTTTAGTGGTCACACTGCCAGGGTCCGGGTTCGATTCCCGTCTCGGCCATGTGTGTGTGTAGTTTGTGCATGTTCTCCCCGTGCCTCAGGGGGTTTTTCTCCGGGTTCTCCTGTTTCCTCCCCCGGTCCAAAAACATGCACGGTAGGTTGATTGGCACCTTGGAAAATTGTCCCTAGTGTATGAATGTGTGTGTGAATGTGAGTGTGTGTGTGAGTGTGTGTGTGTGTGTGTGTGTCCTGTGATGGGTGTATCCTGCAGTATTAAGCAGAAGAAGATGAATGAATGAATGAATTATGGAGGTAATATTGTCATGGCTACAGAGAGTTTTAATACAGTGTGTGGTGTGTGTGTGTGTGTGTGTGTGTGGGTGTGTGTGTGTGTGTGTGTGTGTGTGTGTGTGTGATGTGTAATTGCGTCCTGTTTTCGTTCGCAATGGATCGTTTTTCGTTTACTAAAATGTTTATATGAATTTCACCAGAAATATTACAATATCACTGTTTTCATATTCCCTCTCTCTCTCTCTCTCTCTCTCTCTCTCTAGCAGACCTTTTTCCATCAGCTCATCCATCCTTCTTTCTTCTCAGACGGGCCTGATGTTACTGTCAACTCGACTCAGCGTCTCATGAAATGTCACAGTGATGTTAGTGTGAACTCTTTGAGGCTTAAGGACAATAAATAACTGCCGCATAACGCCGCGTATTTCGTCCCGCGTTTTTTGTCCCATCGTCACGAATCATACCTCATATCGTGCGTCCCGATGGTGTGAGAGGTGCTGTTACTTTTATAAGGAATCTCCCCGCGGAATTCCGAACCCGGGGCCAAAAAGCGGGAATTTTTTCCCATAGAAAATGAATGGGGTTGAAATTTCCGTGCCTCACAGTTCGGGCCTGTGAGTGTCCGACATGCACATATGTCAAATCCACTCGTAGGGGGTCCGGAGTGGATCACGATCATATACCTCCCGAATCTCACGGACGTTCGGAATTTCGGGAAATCCACGACATTCCGGGCCCATAGTGAATGAATGGGGAAATTTGACGCTCTGACGTTCGGGCCGTGTTCGCCCGACATGTACATTTGACACATCCACTCATAGGTGAGATGGAGTCGGTCATGATCATATGACTGCCGCATGGTGTCACATATCCGCAAACGTGAAAAATCTGCGAAACTCGGACACAGGGTCATGTGACATGTCTAAACGCTCGGCACATCGACGGGAGACGGACGCTGGATAATTTGATGATGTCACATGCGTCACTGGCCCCGCCCCTCCCAAAAAAGCGTCCAGAACATGCGTTTTTGGTGTCTAAACACTCGTCTCTCCGAACGATGTAGCATTTCGATGTCAGCGCTAAATATTAAACGGACCATGCTGTAACGGGTCGCACCCGGAGCTGCGGTTTGCATCAGCAAGCATCGCTCACATTTTCTTCAGGAAATGTCCATTCCGTACAGCTCCGCGAGTACATTGCTGACCCGTAAATGCAAAACTGCTCATGCAAACTGTAACCCTGAGTGTTGATATGAATTAAATCCCCTCCCAGACCAGACCAGGATCTCCTGTACTACACAGACACACTCTGACTCAGGCTTATTCGTCCCATCTCTCTCTGATCTAATAAAGCGCTCGGCTCGGTGTGTGTATATAAAATAAAAATAACAGGCGCCGTATAGATGCACCTCATAAACTTTAGTCTCGTTTCAAAAAACGAACTGCACCGTAAAAAAAAAAAACAACTTTTGCCTCGAATTTCTTTCCCCGGTCCTGGTTACCCTATAAAATATGGTGTTATTGAACGTCCTCGTAACTCCCGAGACGCGAACCCTACAGCGCGGAGTCTAAACAGGGTTTTCAGAAAGCTGCAAATAAAATCCCTTCGCTTCCTTCCTGTTTTCTTTTTTTTTTTGTCGTATTGAAATGCTCCACGTTTGTTGTGTCGCATCTCAGCGTGGGGTCGTGACCTTAAAGAACAGCCACGTTTGTGTTTCTTCTCGCTGCCACCTCGGGCTTCTCACGCTGTCGGGGGTGCGACGGCTGGATGCGTCACGTCGCCGCAGTAAGTTAGCCAAGCAAATGTGACATTTTCCAGATTGTGTGTCAGACTGAATGTGACAAATGTCAAGAAATCATTTGCAGGGTTCGGGGTGTGGTGTAGAGAACATCAGAAGGATTCCACCTTCGTTTCTATCCATCCATTCTGCTCAGGTCCTGGATCAGTATTTCATTCATCTCGAGACTGGACTACTGTAACTCTCTGCTGGAGCTTCTACCTCAGAACGCTATTCATCCACTGCAAATGATTCAACCTGCCTAAATCCTCTCTCACACCCACCCCTCCCCCACACTGCTGCTCTCGCTCCACTAACTTCCTGTATCTGCTCTCACGCATCACATTCATAAACACTGACTCTCGCCTATAAACGCCAAAACACGGATCTGCACCTTCATCCCTCAGAAATCTCCTCATCACCTCCCGTAGCGCACCATCGCCGCCTGAGAGCGTCTCGCACTGCCTTCCACCTTCTCTCAGGGGAAGAGCTAAAGATCAGCTCAAGGTTCTTCTTCTTCTCTGTTCTGGTACCGAGGAGGTGGAATGAACTTCCCCTGGACGTTCCAACGACAAACAACTGCATCTTCAAAACCACCGACTGAAGACCCCGATCTCTTCCAACAACACCCCATAATAACACTTCTTCCTTCTCACTGTCCAGGAAAACAGCAATAAATAAATAAATAAATCCCTCAACTGTGTTTATGTTTATTTTGTACCTTCAGTTTGTAATCAAATAAACCTGAATGAATTTATTCTCAGATGGAGACCTAAAGCACTATTTGTACGTCGCTCTGGATAAGGTGCCAATTAACCTACCGTGCATGTTTTTTGGACCAGGGGGAGGAAACCGGAGAACCTGGAGAAAAACCCCCTGAGAGCACGGGGAGAACATGCACAAACTCCACACACACACACACATGGTCCCCTGTAAATTAATATTGTTTTTTCATGCACTACATGTCGTCCTGTACCTAGAGCTCATTCGCACAGGTGATTTAGCCAATTTAATTTGATATAAGGGGCACGGTGGTTTAGTGGTTAGCACGTTCGCCTCACACCGCCAGGGTCCGGGTTCGATTCCCGTCTCGGCCATGTGTGTGTGTGGAGTTTGTGCATGTTCTCCCCGTGCCTCAGGGGGTTTTTTTCTCCGGGTTCTCCGGTTTCCTCCCCCGGTCCAAAAACATGCACGGTAGGTTGATTGGCACCTTGGAAAATTGTCCCTAGTGTGTGAATGTGTGTGTGTGTGTGTGTGTGTCCTGTGATGAGTTGACATTCCATGCAGGGTGTATCCTGCCTTAATGCCCATAGACTCCTGAGATAGACACAGACTCCCCTTCGAGCCTGGTCCATTTAATATTTAGCGTCTAGCTCATTTGGAGATATGAGTGTTTAGACACAAAAAAGCCCCTTTAGGGCGTTTTTTTCAGGAGGGGGCGGAGTCAGTGGCACACATGACATCGTCAAATTATCCAGCGTCTGACTCCCTTCGATGTGCCGAGCGTTTAGACATGTCACATGACCCTGTGTCCGAGTTTCGCAGATTTTTCACGTTTGCGGATATGTGACGCCATGCAGCAGTCATATGATCATGACCGACTCCATCTCACCTACGAGTGGATGTGTCAAATGTGCATGTCGGGCGAACACGGGGCCTTACAGCGAAGCGTCAAATTTCCCCATTCATTCTCTATGTCGCGGATTTCCCGAAATTCCGAATGTGTGTGGGATTATGTGCACCGTATGTGGATGTGGAGGTATATGATCGTGATCCACTCCGGACCCCCTACGAGTGGATTTGCCATATGTGCATGTCGGACGCTCACAGGCTGAACTGTGAGGCACGGAATTTCAACCCCATTCATTTTCTATGGGAAAAAAATTCCCGCTTTTTGGCCCCAGGGTTCGGAATTCCGCGGGGCGATTCCTTATAAAAGTAATAGCACCCCTCACACCATCGGGACGCACGATATGAGGTACGATTCATGACAGTCGGGTAAAAAGTGCGGGACGAGTTACGCGCCGAAAATGTGACCGAAGCGAGAGAGAGATTCTAATAGTGATGCTTTTGCACACGGCACTAATAAATGGATTATGTTTTAAAGAGCGGAGATCGATGCCGGTGAAAGTGCCGCACATCTCACGTCACTTGCAGCACGTTCGGCTCTTGGCTTGACCTGCTTCAGGTCTTGTGTTTTGAGATAAAAACGTGGGGAAACTGGCAAAGAACATCAATACGAAAAACACAAGTGACGGTGGCCTCTAGGGGGCACTGTTACACTTCCTGCACTTCTGAGGAGCCGATCCTTATTTCTTCACAATTTCCTGTCTTGATTTTCTTTCCTCTTTTAACCTTTAATTCTCTTTCACCTTTTTTTTTCTTCCCTCGTTCTCACTTTCTTTTCTTTTCCCACCTTCTGCTGTTACCTTTTCCTTCATTACTTTGTCTGTTTCTCACTCACGCTTTCTGGGTTTTTGTCTCTCGAACACACACACACACACACACACACACAGCCTCCTCGGTAATCTGTCTGCGCTAACGCTATAATTTCAGCGTTGTGACACAAAAAAACAAAAAAAAAAAAAAGGAAAAAATAAACGAAGAACGGGACAAACAAATCCCAGCTTCCTGTTCGGAGACTCAGCAGGAAGTGACTCAGAGATACAGCACACTCTGGTCTCGCTTTTCATCATGATCCACAGAGCCCGTGGACACAATACCCCCCCCCCCCCCCCCCCTTCCAACCCCATTTAAACAGATCCTGATGTAAACAGGATGATGTCTTTTGTCCGACTGAGTAATGAAGATCGGCGCTCCTTGTGACTGCGCGTGCAGCCTTGTGCTGCCATCTGCTGGCGTTTTGCAAATCTAGTCACAAATTGACTCAGCATTTGGCCGATGCCCTTATCCAGAGCGACTTACAAGTGAGCAATTGAGGGTTAAGGGCCTTGCTCAAGGGCCCCACTAGTGGCAGCTTGGTGGTGGTGGTGGGGTTTGAACCTGTGATCTTCTGGTCCAGAGTCCAACACCTTAACCACTGGGCTACACCACCTCAAATCTATTTGATTTGCAACTAGGTTTACAGCACACCAGCAGATGGCAGCACAAGGCTGCACGCACAGTCACAAGGAGCACCGATCTTCATACCACATCGTGCGTGGGATCCGAACACCGGTTCTGCCGTGATCGGAGATCCTAACCCTGTGGGCTCTGGACCGGAAGATCACAGGTTCAAATCCCAGCATCACCAAGATGTCCATACTGGGCCTTTGAGCAAAAGCCCTTAATCCTCAGATCTGGATTAAGGCGTCAGACAGACACATGTAAATGTAAATAACACCTCTGTGAAGATTGGATTAGGAGATCAAGCATCAAATCCTCCAGTATTCGGGGGTCACACGGGACACGGCAAGAGTACAATTTCTCTTCTGAAGGTCACATCACTGTATGGCGTCCTCCAGACCTTCTGTAATCCTGCGCATTAATGCATAACTGATGAAGCCATACCGGCTCGTGCTGTTTCATTACTTTAAGCTCTAGAGACAAACAAATCCAGGTTATGGAAATGAATGAGTGTGCTCCGGTGCTTTGTGTGGTCTTACCCACACTGCATTATGCTTCCTGAGCGATCCATTATTTCAGAAAAGAGGGGGAGGGGGAGGAGCCCGTCCCCCCCTTCCCTTACGGCTGCATTGATTGATGAGCAGTAAGCTCGTGTGTCGCACCTGCTCCAGCTACTGTACTTAATACCGTGCTTTCGCTCAAGGACATGATGCAGATATGTTCGATGGATAAACTATATATATATATATATATATATATATATATATATATATATATATATATATATATATATATATATATTACGTATATATATATATATATATGATAATAATATATATATCATAATATGTAATATATACAGGTCGGGTCGAGGTTCTATTCCTGTCTCCACCATGTGTGTGTGTGTGTGTGTGTTGTGTGTGGTGTGTGTGGGGTGTGTGTGGAGTTTGTGCATGTTCTCCCTGTGCCTCAGGGGTTTTTTCTCCGGGTTCTCCGGTTTCCCCCATACCAAAAACATGCACGGTAGGTTGATTGGCACCTTGGAAAATTGTCCCTAGTGTATGAATGGTTGGTGGGTGTGTGTGTGTGTGTGTGTGTGTGTGTGTGTGTGTGTGTGTGTGCACCCTGCGATGGCATTTGGCTTTCCATACAGGGTGACTTCATGCCCGAAAGATGTCTGAGATAGGCACACAGGCTCCCTGCAAACCAAGCGGAAGATGGGATAAAAGGGGTAGAAAATAAATAAATATAATCATGATATATATATATATATATATATATATATATTAATATATCTATTATATATATATATCTATATATATATATATATATATATATATATATATATATATATATAACCGGATTCCAAAAAAGTTGGGACACTATACAAATCGTGAATAAAAACTGAATGCAATGATGTGTAGGTGCCAACTTGTAATATTTTATTCAGAATAGAACATAACACACGAAACAAAAGTTTAAACTGAGAAAATGTACCATTTTAAGGGAAAAATATGTTGATTCAGAATTTCATGGTGTCAACAAATCCCAAAAAAGTTGGGACAAGTAGCAGTTAAGAGGCTGGAAAAAGTAAATTTAAGCATAACGAGGAGCTGGAAGACCAATTAACACAAATTAGGTCAATTGGCAACATGATTGGGTATAAAAAGAGCTTCTCAGAGTGGCAGTGTCTCTCAGAAGCCAAGATGGGTAGAGGATCACCAATTCCCACAATGTTGCACAGAAAGATAGTGGAGCAATATCAGAAAGGTGTTACCCAGCGAAAAATTGCAAAGACTTTGCATCTATCATCATCAACTGTGCATAACATCATCCAAAGATTCAGAGAATCTGGAACAATCTCTGTGAGAAAGGGTCAAGGCCGTAAAACCATACTGGATGCCCGTGATCTCCGGGCCCTTAAACGACACTTGCACCACAAACAGGAATGCTACTGTAAAGGAAATCACAGAATGGGCTCAGGAATACTTCCAGAAACCATTGTCAGTGAACACAATCCACCGTGTTATCCGCCGTTGCCAGCTGAAACTCTACAGTGCAAAGAAGAAGCCATTTCTAAGCAAGATCCACAAGCTCAGGCGTTTACACTGGGCCAGGGATCATTTAAAATGGAGTGTGGCGAAATGGAAGACTGTTCTGTGGTCAGACGAGTCACGATTCGAAGTTCTTTTTGGAAATCTGGGATGCCATGTCATCCGGACCAAAGAGGACAAGGACAACCCAAGTTGTTATCAACGCTCGGTTCAGAAGCCTGCATCTCTGATGGTATGGGGTTGCATGAGTGCATGTGGCATGGGCAGCTTGCATGTCTGGAAAGGCACCATCAATGCAGAAAAATATATTCAGGTTCTAGAACAACATGTGCTCTCATCCAGACGTCATCTTTTTCAGGGAAGACCCTGCATTTTCCAACAAGATAATGCCAGACCACATTCTGCATCAATCACAGCATTCATGGCTGCGTAGGAGAAGGATCCGGGTACTGAAATGGCCAGTCTGCAGTCCAGATCTTTCACCTATAGAGAACATTTGGCGCATCATAAAGAGGAAGGTGCGACAAAGAAGGCCCAAGACGATTTGAACAGTTAGAGGCCTGTATTAGACAAGAATGGGAGAGCATTCCTATTTCTAAACTGGAGAAACTGGTCTCCTCTGTCCCCAGACGTCTGTTGAGTGTTGTAAAAAGAAGGGGAGATGCCACACAGTGGTGAAAATGTCCTTGTCCCAACTTTTTTGGGATTTGTTGACACCATGAAATTCTGAATCAACATATTTTTCCCTTAAAATGGTACATTTTCTCAGTTTAAACTTTTGTTTCGTGTGTTATGTTCTATTCTGAATAAAATATTAGAAGTTGGCACCTACACATCATTGCATTCAGTTTTTATTCACGATTTGTATTAGTGTCCCAACTTTTTTGGAATCCGGTTTTGTATATATATATATATATATATATATATATATATATATAATACATTAATTTGTTCCTGAGAATCCTGAGGGAAAGCGACTTTGACTGAATCTGATGGTTTAACTGAAGTGTTAACTATCCCATCTGTCTCCAGTCATGATTGGGGAAGTAATAGTAGAGATTTCCTCTCTCTCTCTGTCTCTCTCTCTCTCTCTCTCTCTCTCCTAATCTATATATATATATATATATATATATATATATATATATATATATATATATATATATATATATATATATATATATATATATCGTTAGCTGTCAGTTCAGCACTTCTCCACACATACAGTAATAACTGCACTCAGATCAAATCTCACGGCTCTTTTCTGAAGGTTATTACTCCGTGGACGCGTTTGCCTGAAAGCATGAATCCCTGACTCCCTGACTCTACTCCCGAGGCGCAGACTTTCAAAGGGAAAATTTGCGCCTGATGAAAGCATCATGCAATGATTTCTGCTTTTAATCCAATTGCAATCGTGGCATCAAGACAAAGTTGATATTTACTTCTAAACACTAGAATATGGTACGTCGGGGATTCCGAGGTAATAGAGAGAAAAGAGAAAAAAGAAAACGCCACACGGACCCCACGGGGTGAGCAAAAGTAGTTTGCATGCACGGTAACAGCAATTCTTTCTTCTCACATCCTAGTGGTGTTACAGAGCAAGGTCAGATATGATACCGCACCCCTGGAGCACATAAAACCCCACCTTGTTTCAGAGGTGTTTACAGTTTGAACCACTTTGTGAAAAGGGGCGTGGTCAACTGGGGGGGGGGGTAGAGTGTGGAGAAAAGGTGGAGATTGGAGAAAAAAAAGGGGATTTACATTCATTCATTCATTCATCTTCTACCGCTTTATTCGATCTTTTCCCTCGGGTCACGGGGAGTCTGTGTCTATCTATGGGCATTAATGGCAGGATACACCCTGGATGGAATGCCAACACATCACACACACACACACACACACTTTCATACACTAGGGACAATTTTCCAAGGTGCCAATCAACCTACCGTGCATGTTTTTGGACCTGGTGGAGGAAACCGGAGAACCCGGAGAAAAACCCCCTGAGGCACGAGGAGAACATGCACAAACTCCACACACATGGTCGAGACCGGAATCGAACCCGGACCCTGGCGGTGTGAGGCGAACGTGCTAACCACTAAACCACCGTGTCCATTGGGGATTTACAATAAGTGAATAAATCCTGATAATTTGCAAAGCGACAATGTAAACACAAACACGAGCAATGACTCTAAACAACAACAACAACAACAACAACAACAAGCACAGCTTTTCCCCATGTATAAATACGAGTGCTTTGTCACATGTTACATTACTCATGAATCATGACGTACATGTGTAATGTGCCGCCAATGCTATTACTGACAGCTATTACTGTTTTAATCCATGTACAGCACGTATATATCTGTTATCATCTCAAATAATGTGCTTTAAGGGCCCAAGAGTGGCAGGTGGGGCCCGACAATCTTAACAATGTACCCTTTTATCTCCTAAGGGCCCACTGTAATCACTAGCTACCACCTCCCCTTATCTCCTAATGCAACCTTTATATCTTTTCAGTAAATTGGCTTTACATAAAAGCGCTTGCATATCGTCTGACCCGTTCCCTCATACATCATCTCTATCAGTTTTCCCATAAAATGCATTTTTTCCCCCTGGTGCATTAAATTTTTTTGTGGTGGGATAAGGTCATTGGGTATTTTTATGTAAATTCTATAGGGGAAAAAATACACAAATGAGAGAAAAAAAACGGGATTACAGAATGACATAAAAAAGAAATGAGAACGATTTAAACATTTACGATTTAACCACCGCAATTAAGCATTTTATAGAAGTCTATATACTGTGTTGGAGAATAAGCGGAATATATTTTATACTGGCACCGGAATATTTTCGGTGTTGGGGGCACGGTGGTTTAGTGGTTAGCGAGTTCGCCTCAAACCGGAGAACCCGGAGAAAAACCCCCTGAGGCACGGGGAGAACATGCACAAACTCCACACACACATGGCCGAGATGGGAATCGAACCCGGATCCTGGCGTTGTGAGGCGAACATATATATATATATATATATATATATATATATATATATATATATATATATATATATATATATCTATTGTCGTGCCAAGGTCATTGTATTGGCAGTGTTACCGGGTGGGGAAAAGGCTCCTGCTGTAGTGTGCTTTGACTTCAAATCATCAGATTATGGGTCTTCCTAATTCGGGATCATCATGCAGACTGGAAAGAGACTCCGGGCCGTTTTCCGGCGACAAAATGAGTTTGGTCTGCACGATCTCCGCGGCGTGCCATCAGAATCCGAATGCCCCGGTATCGCCCAGAGCTGAACTAACGGATTGGGGCCCGAGCTCATTTTAAAACGAAATGATGTCAGAAAGGCCAACGCCTTCTGTCTCTCCAGCGATCATTGTTTTCACACGACCAGTGATGAGTTCTCTGACGCGCGGTCTCTCTCTGAGAGAAAAGCAGAAGACTTGGCTTCGTCCTCAGTTAAGTGGAAGTGACAGGAGACGCGTTTCGAATGCAGCAACTTCAGGACTGAAGGGAAAGTTCATAACTAGAGACTAATTTTAGCTGCAGGGCATCGGATGTAAAATAAATAAATAAACAAACAAACAAACAAACAAACAAACAAAATACAAATAAATAAACGTGTCAAGGCAAAAGTAGCTAATGATGAATAATTAGTTTTGTTTTTATGACAGTGTAAATAAAAATAAATAATGAATTAATTAATTAATTAAAAAAAAAAAAAAAAAATAAATATATATATATATATATATATATATATATATATCAGTTTTTCTTCTCTCCGTTTAACAAATCATTTCTAATACAGTAATACAGTTCTAATTGCGGTTCAAATGTCATGTTATGTTTTATGTTGTTTTATTTATGGTATGGTTATTTATGGTAATTTACTATGTACTATTTTACTATTTACTGTTACTGTGGTAGCTTACTAATTAAAGAGATGTACTTATTAATTCTAAAATATAAACATCAATTGGAAAAAAAAAAAAAGTGAAGTAAGATGTTGCTAATATATAAATGCCATAAAAAAAATCATATATATATATATATATATATATATATATATATATATCTATATATATATATATATATATAAGATATATATATATCTTCTACAAGTGTAAGTGTATATCATATATGCACTATATAAACACAAAGTTCATCTCGATATATGCTATATAAATGTTATTGCTGTCTGTGTTTAAACAGCATAAGAGGATAATTTACATCTTAAACAAACAAGCAAACAAACAACAGCAAAAAACGTGTGTGGTGGCGTCCTTGTGTTTTCATTATTTCTATAAACAGGGGAACGACTGCATTTGCGTTTCTCGGAACAACACAACAACACGTTGGATTTCTTGCAAAAGCTGCACTTTTCCCCCAAAAACATCCGCAGTTCGTCTTTTGAAAAGCGCGTATTTTGTGTCAATGAACGTCTCACCGCCGTCAAAATAACACGTCCTTTTGTCATTGTTCGCAGTCACGATGCTCATACTGCTTACTCGTGTTGTCAGCATGAAGGAGTTTGTTGTGTGTATGTATGTGGAAGTGTATGTTGTGTGTATTGATTGTAAGACACTGGGTGGGATTTACACTTTTACTTCACTGTACTTAGTGTCAGTTTGTTTCTTGGTTGTTCATCGGAAATGTCATGCTGTTATGACGGTGTGTTTCATTTGCAGAGTGAATTACAGCTGAGCAATTGAGGGTTAAGGGCCATGCTCAAGGGCCCACTAGTGACAGCTTGGTGGTGGTGGGGTTTTGTGATCAGAGGACAATGCCTCAACCACTGATCTAACACCTCCCCAAAAAGGGGCCATTATTGGATAGTAAAAGAATTGTTAGGAAGGGGCGCGGCAAGTTGAAATATTCATTCATTCATTCATTCATTCATTCATTCATTCATCTTTTACCGCGATATCCGATCTTCCCTTGGGAAAGGAAGAGGATGCCTATCTCAGGCGTGTATGGGTATTAAGGCAGGATACACCCTGGATGGAATGCCAACCCATCGCAGGTCTCACACACACACACACACACACACACACACACACACACACACACACACACACACACATTCACACATTCATACACTAGGGACAATTTTACAATCTACCGTGCTTGTTTTTGGACCGGGGGAGGAAACCGGAGAACCCGGAGAAAACCCCCCTGAGGCACGGGAAGAACATGCACAAACTCCACACACACATGAACGAGACGGGAATCGAACCCGGACCCTGGCGGTGTGAGGCGAACGTGCTAACCACTAAACCACCGTAGCCCCTGTTTATTCATCAATGAAGGCATAATAATAATGTTAGTGTTTGTTTTCCTGTTTACAGGATTTAGATTGAGAGTTTTTTACAGTTTGCCATTTAATAGTATATAATAATATATAATGTTTCAAATCAACCAAGATATGTTAAATTTATATGGCCTTAAAATATGAAAGTCATTTTAGTAAAAAAAAATGTTTCGATTTATTTGTTTTATGAGTGAAGAAATTAAAATTTTGCCATTTGCAGTAAAAAGAAAAAAATAATTAATTAGCATTCAATTTGAATGTTCAAGGAATGTCCGAGCTCAACATCGTTCTACCTCACCAAATCTGGCTCTCTTTACAAAAAGTTTGTACACCCCTACCCTAAAGGAAGCAGGCTTTTCTCTCTCTTT
>JACRUU010000004.1:23430084-23440084 GCA_030449085.1 Kryptopterus vitreolus | reverse complement strand
AATGACTGGAAATTGTGTGTATTTTTCGTTACCCCCCCTCTCCCTTCCTCCCCCGGGATACATAAAGGCACTCATAACAACATGACACCAGTGCTTTAAATCCAGCACAATGGGGAACGCCACTGATGGATGCCTTACTAGCAAATTTAAACCTCGCATTGTATTTTGTAAAAGCGTATACAAACACGCATCCGAATGTATCTCAAAATAGCTAGATGTGAAAGTGTTTCGCAAGTATATTAAGACAGGGAATGTACCGAGGAGGGATTTCTCGGCTTTGCGGATGCGGCATCATGTCCTGAGGGTAAAATAAGTGTGAAATAGTGCTCGCTGGCTCATTTCGCCGCCTCGGACCGCCTCGAAATCTCATCTCATCTCATCGGACATGTTTTGGTAAAAACACATTATGTTTTTCTCGCCCGTCTCGGCTACAGTTTATTAGCAAGACCGGAGCACTTCCTGCCAAGGAGGTTGGAGAGAAGAGGCAGACTAGACCACGCTACACTCGCCGGACTGGAATAGGAACGGGATGGGAAACACGGAGTCGATGGGGAATGTCATGTTGCAAGTGAGGAACGAACGTTAGCAGCTCTCTGTTGCTCTCATTCCAAACAAGATGTGTAAAACAGCTGAACGTGAGAGCCATGAAGAATAGAACAGCCTTTATTTGTCAAAGTGAGATTCTTTTAGTCACATATACCAGCTTGATTTCAGAAGCCGGGGCAGAGCTCAGGGTCCAGCCATGAAACAGCCATGAAACCCCTGGAGCACAGAGGGTTAAGGTTCTTGCTCAAGGACTCAGGGGTGGCAGCTTAGCGACACCGGGGCTCGAACCTGGATCGTCCGATCAGCAGCCCAGCGCCTTAGACCACTGAGATACCCTTTCCTCCTCATAGGGAGGTGTGATTGGATGGCGTGGGCCTTGATCAAGAATGCAAGAGTGGAAGCTTGGCGATACCGGGGTTCGAACCCCTGACCTTTCGATCAGCAACAGTTTATCTGCTGAGCTACAGCCCATCACCCTCTAGTGCAAGGGGGGGCAATTATATTTTCCAAAGGGCCAGAGGTGTATCAGGGGCCGTACCAACAATAACCTGAACTTGCATTGTGTGATCTCTGTGTCTTTGATTATTGACCGGGGGATGGGGGGGGACGGGGACGGAGGAGGGACTTCATGTGCATTTTTTGATTGGTGGAAGGAGGTCGGGAGGTGTGTTGATAGAACAGCCTTTATTTGTCACATATACATTTCAGCACAGTGAAATTCTTTGCTTCGCATATCCCAGCTTGTTGTTGGTAGCTGGGGGTCAGAGCTCAGGGTCAGCCATGATAAGGCACCCCCTGGAGCACAAATGGTTAAGAGTCTTGCTCAAGGAACCAAGGGCAGCAGCTTGGTGAAACTGGGGCTCAAACACGGATAGACCATCGAGATACCCCCTCCTCCTGATAGGGAGGTGTGATAGGACGGCACGCATTTTCGCCGCAATTTGATTTGGACAGTTCTGTATCTTCGGAGGGCTGGATGTGGCCGATGGCCCATAGTTTGCCCACCCCTGCTCTAGTGGATGTTATTCTAACAACAAATTGAGGATTAAATATGGTATGGGGCATTTATGAAAGAAGAAGAGTGCTGAAAGGAAGACGTCCTGGCGAGGAAAGCAACAGGGGCACCATGTGCACCATAATGTGTAGTGTATTGAGGAAGACATATAAGGATGGTCTTTTTGTATGAGGTATAATTTGTCATGTTGGTCCTTTCATGTCCCCTCGTCCAGTCCTGCACGCCTGCCCTCGTTCGTTCTCTCTCTGACCTTCTGCTGCTGATGCTCACCTGAGGCATGACCTGGTCTTTCTACCAGCTGTGTGATACACTTCATTAATCCTACTGACTGCAGGCCTGGAAAAATTTGCCCTTCACAACACAAACACACACACATACACATGGTCTGTAGAGAAGTAAGTTAGACAACGTCTTTTCACCAAACTGGGAAAAGAGGAAAACTCATGATGATACTCGCAGGGATGTTATAGTGAAATGTGACAGTTTATTTACAGCCAAAAGTGAACAGTTCCAGCAAAAAGAATGGAGGGAAAAATGCCCAGTGATTGTGTTTGTGCGCTAACCAGCAGGGATGGGTCACCTTGTCACATCACCCTTCCCCCAGGGCCAGGACACAAATTGTTCCGGTACCGAGACAGGCTCCAGAGTAACTTACATATGAGTAATTGAGGGGTAAGGTCCTTGCTCAAGGGCCCACTAGTGCTCAGATGTAAGAACCTGTGGCAGAAAACCTGTGGTACTTAACGTAATGGTTGTGTTCAATAGAAGACGACGCATATGTAAAAAGCCGTTGTCTAATATTTGGTGTCAGCAGTGGGATAGTATCGACTCTTCATTCCTGACTTTTCTTCCTCTGCTGTACCACTGACCATCCTCCTGGCAAAATGCAAAGAACCCAATTTGCTGGAGTGCGAGAGGGCCTTTAACACTTCCAGTCCTCAAGAGTCCAGACTTCACCAAAGGATCCATTGTGTAGATGGACACTCGGCTTTGGGAATCAGGGCAGTCCTGACCCAGGGAGATATGGGGGAAGAAAGACCCATTGCGTACCCAAGAAGGAAGTTGCTACCTAGAGAGACCCGATATTCCACAGTACCCTATTTTCTGGAGTGTGAGAGGGCCTTTAACACTTCCAGTCCTCAAGAGTCCAGACTTCACCAAAGGATCCATTGTGAAGAGGGACACTTTGGCTTTGGGAATCAGGGCAGTCCTGGCCCAGGGAGATGTGGAGGAAGAAAGACCCATTGCGTACCCAAGTAGGAAGTTGCTACCTAGAGAGACCCGATATTCCACAGTAGGGAATGAGTCCCTGGCAAATCAAGTGAGCATTGGAGAGCCTACCTTATACAGATACTACCTGCTCGGAAGGAGGTTCATCCTAGAGACAGATCGCCGAACCCTGAGATGGATCCACAAGGACCACAACTCTGGGAGGCCCAGATGGTATCTCTCACTGCAACCATAACAATTTTAAGTTCATCACCGACCTGGGTCTCAGAAAAAGGTAACTGATTCAGGAGGAGGTCGTAGTTCGGCGGTCAAGGATGTAGTGGCCGACTAGAGGTAGTGGTGGGATTTGAACCTGAGATCTTCTGGTCCAGAGTCCTTGACCTCCGACTTCCACCTCCTCCTGAGTTGGCTACCTTGTTCTGGTCTTCCATCTGGTCTTCCCAAGCGTTGTGGTCCTCGTGGATCCATGTATGGGCTCTGTGATCTGTCTCTAGGATGAACCCCCTTCCGAGTAGTATCCGAGGCTCTCCAATGCCCACTTGATTTTCCAGGCACTCACTCTCTACTGTGGAATATCGGGCCTCTCTAGGTAGCACCTTCCTGCTGGGGTACATAATGGGTCTTTCTTCCCCCACATCTCCCTGGGCCAGGACTGCCCTGATTCCCAAAGCCGAATGGATCCATTAGTGAAGTCTGGACTCTTGAGGACTGGAAGTGCTTTTCCCCCACTCATGCCTTTTTCCCAGCTTTGCGCTTCATTCGTTCCATCTCCTCCTTTTTCCTCTTTCATTGCTTTCACCTGTTCCTAATTAAACTCCTTTAGTTAAACTCCCGTCTTCCTCTTCTCTGCTTGGTATTTTTTCTTCCTGAGCTACGTATCGCTTCCCGGTTCTCCGCAGATCTTTGCGAGATTCACGAGCGCTCCTTGCCAATTTTCCTCTTTCAACGTTTGAGTTTCTGCGCCGACGCCTCGAGTGCCTAGAATTTCCTGAATTTCCCCGAATTTCCAGAATTTCTCGAATTTCCAGAATTTCTCGTGTTTCCGACTCGTCTGATTCCAGAGCGTAAGTCCTCTTCCTTTCCACTCTCGATTCCCCTCCTTTCTCTTTTTTGAGCTCTTCTTTCCTCCCCTTAGTTTCGTTTCGCACTCTCTCCGCCCTCTCCGGTCTTTCCTCGGTTTCCGACGGAATTCTGTTGCCACCCTAGTATATTTTGTTCTCGCGTTATGCTTTATTTCCTTCTTTCTTTCTCATTTTCCCCTCTTTTCAGATCGGCCTTTTTACCCTTCTACTGCTTTCTCCTTCTCAGGATTTATTCCTTTGTTTCCTCCTATTATCCTTATTTTTTGGTTACCTTAAGATCCCATTGTTGTGCTTTTGGGTTTTTTGGGTTCTCTGTATGTGTCTTAACAATTGTGCGTCGTCTTCTATCGTACACGAACATCACAGTACGTTTTTGTCTGCAGCGACGTTTTCTGCCACATGTTTGCGAACATTGTGGTATGAAATGCAAAACAAAAAGTTGCCCATTGTGTTTATTTGTTATTATAAATAATGATTGCTAAACAGCTGATTACATTTTGCCAAATAATAACTAAATAAAATGCCTGGTTAAATATAGAATGGAATATAAACCCCAGACTTCCACTCCGAACCCTATATGCGAATATTCAGTCGAGGCTTCGTCATATCCAAACACATCCTGAAGCCGGGTATTCTATTTATTCTTAATTATACTTTTATTGATTAAAGTTATAATTATACCTTCCACGCCCGTTATAATTACACATCAATGTCTTCACGGCGGGATCTGTCTCATTCACACCGTCAAGCTTTCATGCTTTTATACCGAGACCATTGAATCTTGTGACTGGGAGAAAAACGAGCACTTTTTTTATTTTATTTTTTTTTCAGAATCAAAATACAGAAACGTTTCGGCTCCGAGAACATATTTATTCGTTTATTCCATCGAGGGGCTTTAATTAAATACGCTCTGAAATAAAGAGTTGGTAATTAACACGGTGAATGTCACACTTTTGCACTCGTGTGGATGAAGAGAATGCGCTTAGATTAACGGAATTACGTTACATTGCGTTTTATATAGATATATATATATATATATATATATATATAATATATATATATATATATATATATAATGGCATATATATATATATATAGGCAAACAATGCAGACGTCTGATTGGTTTGATTGCGCCTGCAGGTGTGTGTGTGTGTTCTCTTTAAGAATGAGTCATTTCTTTCTTTTTATCATTCTTTTTCTCTTGCTTTCATTACATCACTTCCTCTCTTTTTTTCCTTGCTTTCTTTTCTGATTTCGTTGCGATCGAGAGCAGGGCTCGAACCCAGGGTGGTGTGGTGCTTAGCAGACACCCTAGCAAGTCTGCCATGGGGAAGTGGAGAACCCAAGATGCAGAGACACACTCGGCAAATACATTTTATCTTTAATGAATGAAAAAAAAAAAAAAAAAAAACAGGAACCCCAAAAAAACACAAACAAAAGGAGTATCAATGGAACAAGGTTCATCCGAGGACTCGGGAATGCAAAAACAAAGAGACAAAATAATAATAATAATAAACAAAAACTCCTAATGGGGGCTCTAAATAGAACAAGGGAAACACTAGAGAAAACGCTAGAGAGGGGGAGAGAACGCTAGAGAGGGGGAGAGACTAGAGAGGGGGAGAGAGACAGAGAGAACCAGAGAGGGGGAGAGAACGCGAGAGAACGCGAGAGGGGGAGAGACTCTAGAGAGGGGGAGAGACTAGAGAGAACCCGAGAGGGGGAGAGAATACGAGAGAGAACGCTAGAGAGAGAACGAGAGAGACTAGCTAGAGAGGGGGAGAGACTAGAGAGAAGAAGAGAGAACCCGAGAGGGGGAGAGAATACGAGAGAGAACGCTAGAGAGGGGGAGAGACTAGAGAGAACCCAGAGAGGGGGAGAGAATACGAGAGAGAACGCTAGAGAGAACGCTAGGAGGGGGAGAGACTAGAGAGGGAGAACCCGAGAGAGGGGAGAGAGAACGCGAGAGAACTCTAGAGAGGGGGAGAGACTAGAGAGAACCCGAGAGGGGGAGAGAATACGAGAGAGAACACTAGAGACTAGAGAGAGAACGCTAGAGAGGGGGAGAGATAGAGAGAAGACCCGAGAGGGGAGAGGAGGATACGAGAGGGAGGAGAGACAAGAGAGGCTAGAGAGAACGAGACAACAGAGAGGGGGAATGAGAGAATACGAGAGAACGACTGAGAGAGAGAGGGGGAGAGACTAGAGAGAACCGAGAGAGGAGCGCTAGAGAGAAGAGAACCTAGAGAGCAGAAGAAACTAGAGGGGAGGGAGAGACGAGAACGCCGAGAGGGGGAGAGAACGCGAGACTAGAGAGGGGGAGAGAGCGGGGAGAGAAGCTAGAGAGAATGCTAGAGAGAACGCTAGAGAGGGGGAGAGACTAGAGACAACCAGAGAGGGGGAGAGAGAACGAGAGAGAACGCTAGAGGGGGAGAGAACACGAGAGAGAACCCGAGAGGGGGAGAGAACGCTAGAGAGAATGCTAGAGAGAACGGGAGAGAACGCTAGAGAGGGGGAGAGACGCTAGAGAGGGGAGAAAGAGACTAGAGACAACAGAGAGGGGGAGAGAGACGCGAGAGGGGGAGAGAATACGAGAGAGAGACGAGAGAGACGCTAGAGAGGGGAGAGAGAGCCCGAGAGGGGGAGAGAACCCGAGAGAGGGGGTGAGAACGCGAGAGAACGCTAGAGAGAGAGACGCGAGAGAGGGAGAGAAACTAGAGCGAAACCCGAGAGAATGGGAAATGGGAAGACCACTAGAGAGGGGGTTAGGGACAGGGCTCAATAGAGAAAACAGGCCAACAAAACAAGGAACAACACAATAAATAACATAATGAAATAACACAATGACATAACACAATGAAATAACAATGAAATAACACAATGACATAACACAATGAAATAACAATGAAATAACACAATGACATAACACAATGACATAACACAATGAAATAACACAATGACATAACACAATGACATAACACAATGAAATAACACAATGACATAACACAATGACATAACACAATGAATATACACATGACATAACACAATGACATAACACAAGCATAACACAAGCACATCGACACACCAAAAAAAACCCTCCAATCAACCAACACAAGCAAAAGGAAAGGTGGGAAACTTAAAACAAAAGGCAACGAGGAGCAGATGGGAAAAATTAGGGGGTAGGGGACAGGGAATAGGGCATAGGGCGCAAAGGGCTCAATGGCGACCCCTAGTGGTCCAGGCAGCCCAGGTTTTTTTACACTTCATCTCCTTTCTTTCTATCTTTCTTTCTTTCTTTCTTTCTTTTATTCAGTTAATCTCTTCTTTCTTTTTCTTTTTATACTTCATCTCCTTTCTTTCTTTCTTTCTTTTTCTCTTTCTTTCTTTTATTCACTTAATCTCTTCTCTTTTTCCTTTATAATCCTTCATCTAATGTTATACTTCTTCTTCTTTCCTTTTCTTTTTTCTTTCTTTTTTCTATCTTTTTTCTTCTTAATTTCTTTTTTTCTTTATAACTTTCTTCTTTCTTTCTTTTCTTTCTTTCTTTCTTTCTTTCTTTCTTTCTTTCTTTCTTTCTTTCTTTCTTTTCTTTCTTTCTTTTTCAATTCCTTTTCTTTCTTTCTTTTTCTTCTCTTTTTTCTTTTTTTCTTTACTTTCTTTTTCTTTTTCTTTCTCTTTCTCTTTCTTTCTTTCTTTTTTCTTCTTTCTTTCTTTTCTTTCTTTCTTTTTTCCTTTTCTCTCTTCTCTTTCTTCTTTCTTTCTTTCTTTCTTTCTTTCTTTCTTTCTTACTTAATCTTTTTTCTTTCCTTTCTTTTTCATTCTTCTTTCTTCTTTAAGCTTTTTCTTTTTTTTTTCTTCTTCTTTTCTTTCTTTTCTTTCTTTCTTTCTTTCTTTCTTTCTTTCTTTCTTTCTTTCTTTCTTTCTTTCTTCCTTTCTTTTTCTTTTTACACTTCATCTCCTTACGTTCTTTCGTTCTTCATTCTTTCGTTCTTTCTTTTCTACACTTAATCTCTTCTTTCTTTATTTCTTTTCTCTTTCTTTTTCTCGTTCTTACCTTAACTAATTTTCTTTCTTTCCTTCTTTCTTTCTTTTATAGTGCATGTCTTCATTCTTTCTTTCTTTCCTTCTTTTATAGTGCATCTCTTCATTCTTTCTTTCTTTCTTTTTCCGAACACTAAGGGGAACTTTATGAGTGTATGGGCGGAGTTGACGCACTTCTACTCTAATTACTCATTTAATGCTGTGCACGAGCGCAGAAGAATTTAATTGGCTGTTTAATGCAAACTTTGACAACCGTGTATGTGTGCTGGGTATTACACCGTCCCCGTGTGTGTGTGTGTGTGTGTGTGTGTGTGTGTGTGTTAATGTACAGGAGAATCTGTTAATGTATGCGGATGTGTGAGTGCTGCTCGGGGACCGAATTAAAATAATAATTACTGTTTTACAGCATGAAGCTTTTGGACACCTCAGCTACTTTGGATGGAGATCAGTAGGGGGCGCTGTGAACCTTAAGTCTGTTTCGGAGCTCAATCCAGAGGATTGGCAAGATGCCACTTCTGGGCCCTCAAGGCCCTTAACCCTCAGTATATCAGTTGTCAGTCACCCTGGGTGCATATTTATATTGTATTCGGAAGTTATTCAGAACTTATTTATTCACAACATATTAAGTTACGATACAGACATTTACACAATTTTTTATTGGTATAAAACAAATTTTCAGAAGTTTTTAATAGAGTCCTCCGTTTACTGATCAGAAGGTTGGGTTTGCCTTCTAATGCCGACCTAATATGAGAATAAAGTCGTAACAATATGAGAATAAATTTGTAACATTATGAGAATAAAGTCGTAACATCATTAGAATAAAGTCGTAACATTATGAGAAAAAATCTTAAAATATTAAAATTAAGTCGTAACATTATGAGAATAAAGTCGTAACATCATTAGAATAAAGTCGTAACATTATGAGAATAACGTTATGAATAAAGTCGTAACAATATATAATAAAAAGACAACATCATTAGTAAAGTCGTAACATTATGAGAATAAAGTCGTAACATTATGAGAATAAAGTCGTAACATTATAAGAATAAAGTCGTAACATTATGAGAATAAAGTCGTAACATTATGAGAAGTAATCGTAACAATATTACAATTAAGTCATAATATTATGAGAATAAAGTCGTGACATTATGAGAATAAAGTCGTAACATTATGAGAATAAAGTCGTAATGAGACATTATGAGACTAAAGTGAGAAGACTAAAGTCGTAACATTATGAGAATAAAGTCGTAACATTATGAGACTAAAGTCGTTACGTTATGAGACTAAAATCTTAACAATATTAAAATTAAGTCGTAACATTATGAGAATAAAGTTGTAACATTATGAGAATAAAGTCGTAACGTTATGAGAAATAATCGTAACAATATTACAATTAAGTCATAATATTATGAGAATAAAGTCGTAACATTTTGAGAATAAAGTCGTAACAATATTACAATTAAGTCATAATATTATGAGAATAAAGTCGTAACATTATGAGAATAAAGTCGTAACATTATGAGAATAAAGTCGTAACAATTAAATTAAGTCATAATATTATGAGAATAAAGTCGTAACATTTTGAGAATAAAGTCGTAACATTATGAGAATAAAGTCGTAACATTAGAATAAAGTCGTATTATGAGAATAAAGTCTAACATTATGAGAATAAAGTCGTAACATTATGAGAATAAAGTCGTAACGTATTATAGAATCGTAACAATATTACAATTAAGTCATAATATTATGAGAATAAAGTCGTAACATTTTGAGAATAAAGTCGTATTTCGGTAATGAAGTTTTATAATATATTAAGATGGAATATGTGCTTTTTATCCATTTTATTTATTCATTTATATATTATTTAAAAGATTCCCTTCGATTAAAACTGGTTTGCGATTTATACGATTCTGTCCTTTTTTGAATGAAACTAAAACTGATCATTCTGATGTGAAAATCGTTAACGTTAGTGAAGGAGAAGAAACGCTTGCAGCACTTTTTCGTCCCTCGAGTGTTCCGCCTTCAGAGAGAGACGTTTCAGAACCGGTGTCAGAAGTCTTCCTTCTCTTCATCTTCATCCAATTAGAAA
>JACRUU010000004.1:23419091-23429584 GCA_030449085.1 Kryptopterus vitreolus | reverse complement strand
AATAAAAGAGGAAAGAAAGAAAGAAAGAAAGAGACAGAACTAATTAAAGAAAGAAAGAAAGAAAGAAAAATAATGAGAGGACAGAGGAATATAAAATGAATGAAAGAGACAGAACTAATTAAAGAAAGAAAGAAAGAAGAAAGGATAAGATATAGAAAAATGAATAAATAAATAAAGAAAACATGTAGAGGAAAAAGAAAGAAAGAAAGATAAAAATGAAAGAAAGAGACAGAACTAATGAAACAAATGAAAAGAGGTGTATTTCACTGGTTTAAGGCACTGGGATACTGATCGGAAGGTCGGGGGTTCGAGTCCCAGTATCACCAATAGAAGCACTATAATGGGAGATGCGCCGTTACAGAGACAAACAAATATGTCTTTAAAAAAGACGTATAAAATGATAAAAAGAGAGACTATAAACACGATACAGAGAGAATTAGGGGGACGTTTGCAGATGAATGTGTTTCTTCCCATAAACCCACAACTATACAGCAGGTCTTCTCACGGCCTATCTACAGAGAGAGAACTAAAGAAAAGAAAAGAAAGAAAGAAATATTGAAAAGAAAAGAAAGAAATGAATACAGTTGAAGAGAGAAAAAGTGAAAGGAAAAAGGTAACAGCTAGAGAAAGAGAAAGTATGAAAGAAAGAAAGAAAGAAAGAAAGAAAGAAAGAGAAAAATACAGAAAGAAAGAAAGAAGAATAGGAATATCAAAATGAAAGAAAGAGACAGAACTAATGAAAATAATGAAAAGAAAGAAAGACAGAATTATCAGTTGTCTATTTTATATTTTATCTATCTGTCTGTTTGTCTGTCTGTAACAATGCATTATCTATCTATCTATCTATATTATCTATCTATCTATCTATCTATCTATCTATCTATCTATCTATCTATCTATCTATCTCTCTGTTGTCTGTCCGTCCATCCAACCGTCCACACGCCCACCAATCCATCATCTATCTATCTATCTATCTATCTATCTATCTATCTATCTATCTGTCTGTCTGTCTGTCCATCCATCTATCTGTCCACCTGCCCACCAATCCATCCATCCATCCATCCATCTATCTATCTATCTATCTATCTATCTATCTATCTATCTATCTATCTGTCTGTCTGTCTGTCTGTCCTGTCTATCCATCCATCCACCCCATCCATCCATCCATCCATCCATCCATCTATCTATCTATCTATCTATCTATCTATCTATCTATCTATCTATCTATCTATCTGTTTGTCTGTCTGTCTGTCTGTCCATCCATTATCCATCACCCCTGCCCCCATCATCCATCCATCCATCCATCCATCCATCAAATCCATCCATCCACCATCCATCCATCTATCTATCTATCTATCCTATCTATCTATCTACTATCTATCTATCTATCTATCTCTGTCTGCTATGTATTCTCTGTCCATCCGTCTTGTCTGTCTATTATTATCATCTATTATCTATCTTATCTATCTATCATCTATATTATCATTATAGCTTTCTACGAAAATACTACTACATTTTAATATAATAATAATAATTAATATAGCAATTACAATAACAACAACAACAACAAAAAATAATAAAATAATAATAATAATAATAATAATTTGTTAAGAAAAAAGAAAAATAGTCACCTTTTAATCAATCTCTCTCTCTCTCTCTCTCTCTCTCTCTTCGCTTGATGCAGCCTGCTTTATAAACACATTCAGTGCTCGAACGCTTGTGAAGGCTTTATGCACCCCCACACACGTAGCTGGACATCCAAGTGTTACTGAAGGTTTGATGTCAGCGAGTCAGACTTCAGCAGACTGCGAGCTTTTAGAGCTCTTTACAGAGCGGGATATACGGGGGATACGGGGATAATGAGCTCTCTCTCTCTCTCTCTCTCTCTTTTCCTCTTTCATACAAACTTTGACTTTGATCAGCAGATATATTACCCGTCCTCTTCTCATCCATCATATCAAAACCAAAAAAGAAAAAAGGCTTTCACGTCTCAGCAAAGGCAAAACATCACGTCCTGTATCTTTTCTCTTTCTCTTTCTCTCACTTCATTTCATGTTTACAAATATCCCGTTTCTCTATTCATCTCGTGTCCTGTTATTTTCCTCTCCTGCGTTTCCCTCACTCCTTTATCGTCCCCGTACACAGGACGACTCGCGGCTGTAATCAGGTCACTAAGTCCACAGCTCCAGAGGAAGGACGACGATGTCCCTGACAATGCTGCATTATTGAGAATTTTCCACAGGATGGAAGTCTTTTTCTTTTCTTTTCTTTCTTTCTTTTTTTTTTTGCAATAAAAGAGAAGATTTCTTTTGTTATTGAGGTCAAGCGTCTATTAGAGAAACGAACGCGGAGCCGCCAGGCGTGAAATTCGGCCCCGGCTTTTATTGATAATTTATTTATTTTCTTTTTATTTATTTATTTATTAAACTTTTAAATCAGAGGAAAATACATTAATAAATTGAAAAAATCAAAAGTTATTTAAAAAGTTATTAAAAGTAAAAAAAAAAGATTACAAGTAAAAAATTATTAAAAGTAAAATAAAATTATTTAATAAATAATTACAAACACACAGACAAATAAATAAATATTGGTAAATAAATGATTTAATCATTAAAAAAAAATCTACTTATTACCGTGTAATAATTAATATTGATCATTTTCAAAAATCACATTTACACCCTGAAATCATTATTTTATTTTTGTATTTTATTATTCCCTTAATCTTTTTTTTTTGTATACATTCAAAGTGATATCTTGTACCAATGTACCAATAGTGTGAACACAGACTCAGGATTGGGTTTATTTATTTCGGTATTATGTATTATTTGATTTATAATTTACTTGTCATATTAATTTTTTTATAATATACCGTGGCCCTCTCTCCTCTCTCTACTCTCTCTCTCTCTCCTCTCTCTATATATATATATATATATATATATATATATATATATATATATACCACCGTAATAATGCCTTCAATAATTTAGCATATTATAATGAGATAAAAAAGGGGGCACGGTGGTTTAGTGGTTAGCACGTTCGCCTCACACCGCCAGGTCCGGGTTCGATTCCCGTCTCGGGAATGTGTGTGTGGAGTTTGTGCATGTTCTCCCCGTACCTCAGGGGGTTTTTCTCCGGGTTCTCCGGTTTCCTCCCGGTCCAAAAACATGCACGGTAGGTTGATTGGCACCTTGGAAAAATTGTCCCTAGTGTATGAATGTGTGTGTGTGTGTGTGTGTGCCCTGCGATGGGTTGGCATTCCATCCAGGGTGTATCCTGCCTTAATGCCCATAGACGCCTGAGATAGGCACAGGCTCCCCGTGACCCGAGGAAGATCGGATAAAGCGGTAGAAGATGAATGAATGAATAATGAGATAAAAAAAAACAGAACATATTGACCTTTCTTCTTCATCCCTTCATCAGGAATAAAAAGCGATGCGATTCACACTAGAACGCACGTCTTCTAACACACGTTTGCTGGGATTATCTGCCATCTCTGGTGTTTTGCGGAGCAGTTCTCAGAGTACAGATAATACCGGCTGAGCCTCGGTGTCGTGGGGTGAAAGGAGATCTCCAGAGGGATCGTTTGAAGTGTTTATGGGATAACATGGTGCAGGATGAAACTGGAGTCAGAGAGAGAGAGAGAGAGAGAAGAGAGAGAGAGAGTGAAGTAAGAAAGAGAACTGAGGGAATGATTTTGTTTGTATTTACTGAGCGCTACATTGCTAGTTGTAGTGATATTGTTGGGAACTGAAACTTTAAGGGCCCCAAAGCAAGGCCCTTAAACCCTTAAATGCTGTGATGTATTACTGAGGTACAGGAACATCAACTATGGATATGGAGTTCTGCCATGTGGGGTAAAATGTAAATACTTTATTTTAGAAACAATTTTAACTAAAGATAACTAAGATTAATTAATGGGTGTAGTAATTAATGGGCGCAGTAATTAATGGGTGCAGTAATTAAGGTGCAGTAATTAATAGGTGTAGTAATTAATGGGCGCAGTAATTAATGGGTGTAGTAAATAATCGGTGCAGTAATTAATGGGAATAGTAAATAATGGGTGTAGCAAATAATGGGTGTAGTAAATAATGGGTATAGTAATTAAGGTGCAGTAATTAATAGGTGTAGTAATTAATGGGTGTAGTAAATAATCGGTGCAGTAATGAATGGGCATAGTAAATAATGGTGGAGTAAATAATGGGTACAGTAAATAATGGGTGCAGTAAATAAGGTGCAGTAATTAATGGGTGTAGTAAATAATGGGTATAGTAATTAAGGTGCAGTAATTAATAGGTGTAGTAATTAATGGTCTCGTACTTAATGGGTGCAGTAATTAATGAGTGTAGTAATTGATGGGTACAGTAATTAATGGGTTCAGTAAATAATGGGTGTAGTAATTAACGAGTGCAGTAATTAATGGTGTAGTAATGAATCTCTTTAGAGATCTTCTGAGATGGATGCGAACCCCAGGAGTCCTCACCTCTCCTACATCACCACATGACTTCACTAACAGCCGGGTGGATGGATGTCTCTCCGATCGCATGGAGCATCTTTTCTGGAGTTTGTCTCTATATTGCATTATTGATCCATTGTGCTCTCAAGACCTGCCTGATCCGTCGGCATGTTCTTATCACCTGCAGAGCTTTGACTGCTGTTGAAACTGGACTCCGCTACCTTTAATACCTTCCCTGATGAAGCACGGAGGTGGAGATCTCCATCAGTGACTCATCGACATCCTCCAGATTACGAGTCTTCCTTTTAAAACTCCTGTGTAATGAAGTTCCTGTCAGACGTTTCCCGGTTATCCCAGATAAAGATGGAATCCTTTTCCCAGGATCCTGTCAGACTTCCCTCCTCAATTTACCTCACGACTAATGCCTCCTCGTTAGGGATGAAATTAGACAATTAAAATGTACATTCTCTACCAACACGTTGATTGACAGACGCTTGAAGCGACAATTTCATGCTTGATCCGGTTATCTTGACTAATTTTCCCTCTTGGCAGAATGTGGAGTGTTTCCTGAATATTTATGGACGTCTACTGACTCGGTCACATGACATCCCTGTCCAAATGAACCCAGGAATAAATCAATAAATAAATTAATGGGTGCAGTAAATAATAGGTGCAGTAATTAATGGGTGTAGTAATTAAAGTGTAATAATTAATGGGCACAGTAATTAATGGGTGCAGTATTTAATGGGCATAATAAATAATGGGTGTAGTGTAGTTTAGTATGAAATTTAATGGGCAATAAGAATGGGCATAGTAAATAATGGGTAGATTTAGGTGCATTTAATGGATGCGTAATTAATGGGTGCAGTAATTAATGGATGTACAGTAATTAATGGGGCAAAATGTGGTAGTAAATAATGGGTGTAGTAATTAAAGGGTATAATATTTAATGGATGCAATAATTAATGGGCATACTAAAAAAATGGATGCAGTTATTAATGGGTATTGAAATTAATGGATGCAGTAATTAATAGATGCAGTAATTAATGGGCATAGTAAATAATGGGTGTAGTATTTAATGGATGCAGTAATTAATGGGTGCAGCATTTAATGGATGAAGTAATTAATGGGCACTATAATGAATGGGCATAGTAAATAATGGACATAGTAAATAATGGGCATAGTAAATAATGGGTGTAGTAAATAATGGGTGTAGTAAATAATGGGTGTAGTAATTAAAGGGAATAATAATTAATGGATGCAATAATTAATGGGCATATTAAAAAATGCAGTAATTAATGGGTGCAGTAATTAATGGGTGCAGTGATTAATGGGTGCAGTAATTAATTGGTATAGTAATTAATGGGTGCAGTATTTAATGGGCATAATAAATAATGGGTAGTTGGATAGTAAATAATGGGGTAGTATTGTTGAGTAATAATAATGGTGCAGTAATTAATGGGATGCAGTAATTAATGGATGCAAGTAAGTAATGGGCGCAATACTAATAATGGCGCATAGTAAATGAATGGACATAGTAAATAATGGGTGTTGTCAATAATAGGTGTAGTAATTAAAGGGTATAATAATTAATGAATGCAATAATTAATGGGCGTAGTAAATAATGGATGCAGTAATTAATGGGCTCAATAATTCATGGGCATAGCAAATAATGGTTGTAGTAATTAAAGGGCATACTAATTAATGGATGCAATAATTAATGGGGGTTTTTGTAGTAATTAATGATAGATAGATAGATAGATAGATAGATAGTAGCTTAGAAGATAGATAGACAGACGATAGATAGATAGATAGATAGATAGATAGATAGATAGATAGATAGATAGATAGATAGATAGATAGATAGATAGATAGAGATAGATAGATAGATAGAAGATAGACAGATACAGGATGATGGATAGGATGGATAGATAGATAGATAGATAGATAGATAGATAGATAGATAGATAGATAGATAGACAGATAGACAGATAGACAGATAGATAGATAGATAGAAAGACAGACAGATACAGGTGATGGATATGATAGATAGATAGATAGATAGATAGATAGATAGATAGATAGATGGATAAACTTCTTGGTGACGGGGCCAGGTAGTAGGGGCCAGGGGGTAGCTGTTGTGTTAGTCATGTGCTTCCCGTGTCAGATATTGTGTGGGCCGGATTAAAGGGGGGGGGGGGGGGCAAACGGGCCGGGCGTGGCGACGATGGCGTGTGATATGGCCCTTGATTGGAAAAAAAAATGCTATGGCTCTTGTTCTCCACCCGGGAACAAACACACCTACACATAGAACCCCTTCCAACCCTCCCTCCCCTCCCCCTCACCCCCCTGTAGAATTTTCTACACACATTATTTACATTATTTACCCCCCCGTTTAATCCGGCCCACACAATATCTGACACGGGAGGTGTCAGATATAGGTGTCAGGGAGGTGATAGCCCAGTGGTTAAGGTGTTGGACTCTGGACCGAAAGATCATGGGTTCAAACCCCACCACCACCAAGCTGCCACTAGTGGGTCCTTGAGCAAGGCAATCTTAACCCTGAATTGCTCAATTGTAAGTCGCTCTGGATAAGAGCGTCTGCCAAATGCTGCAAATGTAAATGTACACGGGAAGCACATGACTAACACAACAGCTACCCCCTTTATTAGTTATTAGTTATTATTAGTTATTGCTACCCCCTTTAGTTATTGCATTGATATATACGTATGAAACTTTATACGTGACATACATCTATAACTTCACACTGCAAACATTTTAAAATTCTGTGATGTATTTATTTACATACTTTACACTTTACTTTACATGACGGTCCGTTTGTCCGTCAGTTCATCCATCCTGTCTGTCAAAGTCTGTCTGTCTGTCTGTCTGCCCATATCTATCTATCTATCTATCTATCTATATCCTATCTATCTATCTATCTATCATTCATCTATCTATCCTATCCTCACGGTGTATATGTCTGTGGGGGATAGCGATCTATCTATACCTCGATCCTATCATCTATCTAATATCTATCTATATCTATCTATCATCTGTTATATTCGTCTGTCTATCTATCTATCTATCTATCTATCATCTGTCTTCTATCTATTATATCTATCTATCTATCATCTATCTATCCTATCTATCTATCCTATCATAGCTCCATCTATCTATCTATCTATCTATCTATCTATCTATCCTATCCATCCCTTGTATCTGTCTGTCTGTCTGATCTATCTATCTCTATCTATCTATCTATCTATCTATCTATCTATCTATCTATCTATCTATCTATCTATCTCATCTATCTATCTATCCTCTCCATCACTTGTATCTGTCTGTCTGTCTGTCTATCTATCTATCTATCTATCTATCTATCTATCTATCTATCTATCTATCTATCTATCTATCTATCTTGTATCTGTCTGTTGGCCTATATCTATCTATCTATCTATCTATCTATCTATCTATCATATCTATCTATCTATCTATCTATCCATCCACTTATCATATCTGTCATGCATCCGACTACTCATCTACGCGTATCTATCCCCATAGCTATCTATCATATATCTAATCTATCTATCTATCATATCTATCTATCTATCTATCTATCTATCTATCTATCTATCTATCTATCTATCTATCTATTATCTATCTGTCTGTCTGTCTATCTATCCATCCATCCATCCATCTATCCATCCTGATGTGAGATTTACCAGTGTATTTATCTTTATAGTGGAGTGAAGGGTGGTGCAGGAAGGCTGGAGTGGGTGGATAAGTGAAGAGAAAAGAGTGTAGGAAGTGTGGAGTGGGTGGAGAAGTGTGGAGTGAAGGGCGGTGGGTGGAGTGGTGGAGTGAAGGGTGGAGTGGGGTGGAGAAGTGTGTAGTGAAGGGTGGTGGAGTGAAGGGTGGAGTGGGGTGGAGAAGTGTGTAGTGAAGGGTGGTGCAGGAAGGGTGGAGTGGGGTGGAGAAGTGTGGAGTGGAGTGAAGGGTGGTGGAGTGAAGGGTGGAATGGGGTGGAGAAGTGTGTCATGAAGGGTGGTGTCAGGAAGGTGTGCAGGGTGGAGTGGGGTGGAGAAGTGGAGTGTGGAGTGAAAGGGTGGTGGTGGAGTGAAGTGGGGTGGGAAGTGTGTAGTGAAAGGTGGAGTCGGGTGGAGAAGTGTGGAGTGAAGGGTGGAGTGGTGGGTGTGGAGTGAGGGTGGAGTGTGTGTAGTGAGGGTGGAGAAGTGTGGAGTGAAGGGTGGTGGAGTGAAGTGTGGAGTGGGGTGGAGAAGTGTGTAGTGAAGGGTGGAGTCGGGTGGAGAAGTGTGTAGTGAAAGGTGGAGTGAAGTGGGTGGTGGAGTGGAGAAGTGTGTAGGAAGGGTGGAGTCGGGTGGAGAAGTGTGTAGTGAAGGGTGAGTGAAGGGTGGAGTCGGGTGGAGAAGTGTGTAGTGAAGGGTGGAGTGGGGTGGAGAAGTGTGTAGTGAAGGGTGGAGTCGGGTGGAGAAGTGTGTAGTGAGTGAAGGTGGTGTAGTGAAGGGTGGAGTCTGGTGGAGAAGTGTGGAGTGAAGGGTGGGGTGGGGTGGAGAAGTGGTGGAAGGGTGGTGAAGGGTGGAGGGTGGGAAGTGTGTGAGTGGAGTCGGGTGGAGAAGGTGTGTGTAGTCGGGTGGAGAAGTGTGTAGGAAAGGTGGAGTCGGGTGGAGAAGTGTGTAGTGAAAGGGTGGAGTGGGGTGGAGAAGTGTGTAGTGAAGTGAAGGGTGGAGTGAGGGGGGTGGAGAAGTGTGTAGTGAAGGGTGGAGTCGGGTGGAGAAGTGTGTAGTGAAAGGTGGAGTCGGGTGGAAGGTGGAGAAGTGGAGTCGGGTGGAGAAGTGTGGAGTGAAGGGGTGGAGTGAAGGGTGGAGATAGTGTGGAGTGAGTGGGGTGGGAGAAGGTGTAGTGAAGGGTGGAGTCGGGTGGAGAAGTGTGTAGTGAAGGGTGGAGTGGGGTGGAGAAGTGTGTAGTGAGTGAGGGTGGAGTGGGGTGGAGAGGTGTGTAGTGAAGGGTGGAGTGGGGTGGAGAGGTGTGTAGTGAAGGGTGGAGTCGGGTGGAGAAGTGTGTAGTGAAGGGTGGAGTCGGGTGGAGAGTGTGTAGTGAAGGGTGGAGTGGGGTGGAGAAGATGTAAGTGTGTAGTGAAGGGTGGAGTCGGGTGGAGAAGTGTGGTAGTGAAGGGTGGAAGTGTGGAGGTAGGTGGGAGTGAAGGGTGGTGTAGTGAAGGGTGGAGTCTGGTGGAGAAGTGTGTGTAGTGAAGGGTGGAGTCGGGTGGAGTGGGGTGGAGAAGTGTGGAGTGGGGTGGAGTGAAGGGTGAGAAGTGTGTAGTGAGGTGGAGTGGGGTGGAGAAGGTGTGTGAAAGTGGGGTGGAGAAGTGTGTAGTGAAAGGTGGAGTCGGTTGTAGATTGGAGGGTGGAGAAGTGTGTAGTGAAGGGTGGAGTCAGGTGGAGAAGTGTGTAGTGAAGGGTGGAGAAGTGTGGTGGAAGTGTGTGAAGTGGGTGTGAAGGTGGAGTGGGGTGGAGAAGTGTGGAGTGAAAGGTGGAGTGGGGTGGAGGAGTGTGGAGTGAAGGGTGGTGTAGTGAAGGGTGGAGTCGGGTGGAGTGAGTCATTGATTTGAAAGGTGTGAGTGGGGTGGAGGGTGTGGAGTGATGTGGAGTGAAGTGGTGGTAGTGAAGGGTGGAGTCGGGTGGAGTCGGGTAGTGTGGAGTGAAGGGTGGTGTAGTGAAGGGTGGAGTGGGGTGGAGAAGTGTGTAGTGAAGGGTGGAGTGGGGTGGAGAGGTGTGTAGTGAAGGGTGGAGTGGGGTGGGAGTTGTGTGAAGGGTGGAGTGGAAGGTGGAGTGAGGGTGGTGTAGTGAAGGGTGGAGTCGGGTGGAGAAGTGTGGAGTGAAGGGTGGAGGGTGGAGAGGTGTGTGTGTAGTGAAGGTGTGGTGAAGGGTGGAGTCGGGGTGGAGAAGTGTGGAGTGAAAGGTGGAGTGGGGTGAAGGGTGGTGTAGTGAAGGGTGGAGTCGTGAGTGTGTAGGTT
>JACRUU010000004.1:23406591-23411591 GCA_030449085.1 Kryptopterus vitreolus | reverse complement strand
TGTATGAATGTGTGTGTGTGTGTGTGTGTGTGTGTCCTGCGATGGATTGGCATTCCATCCAGGGTGTATCCTGCCTTAATGCCCATAGATGCCTGAGATAGGCACAGACTCCCCGTGACCCGAGGGAAGATCGGATAAAGTGGTAGAAGATGAATGAATGAATAAGTACAAGGGGCACGGTGGTTTAGTGGTTAGCACGTTCGCCTCACATCGCCGGGATCCGGGTTCGATTCCCGTCTCGGTCATATGTGTTTGAAGTTTGCATGTTCTCCCCGTGCCTCAGGGGGTTTTCCTCCGGGTTCTCCGGCTTCCTCCCGGTCCCATAACATGCACAGTAGGTTGATTGGAAACATGCACAGTAGGTTGATTGGAAACTAGTTCCTAGTGTATGAATGTGTGTGTGAATGTGAGTGTGTGTGTGTGTGTGTGTGTGTGTGTGTGTGTGTGTGTGTGTGTGATGGGTTGGCATTCCATCCAGGGTGTATCCTGCCTTAATGCCCATAGACGCCTGAGATAGACACAGACTCCCCGTGACCCGAGGGAAGATCGGATAAAGCAGTAGAAGATCTAGGGTTAGGCTGTACTTGAAAACCTTTCTATCGCCCCCTAGTGGCTATTGCATAGCTTCGCCACAAGGTGGTGCCAAACTTAGAAAAAACAAAGAAAAGCTCATGAACACTTTTGACAGATTTGCAGAGCGCTTGCACCCGGTACAGCAAATTTCCACATCCCCTGCGTAACACGACGGTACAGCACAATCTTTGGACGCTGTAGCTAATTTGAGCTTGGAGACCTAAATCTGTTCCTGCGCATCTCCCTGAAGATCTGCTTTATATGGGTCGGAGTGGAAGATCTCCAGCTCCAGAGCTCAATCCCCGAGGAGGTACATGGTGCGCATGTAAACACCGATGTCACCGCGGGCTTCCTCACCTTCACACCTACATCACTACCCGATTTTCCCGACATCCGTATTATTATTACTGGATCTCAAATAAGTCAAAGTGTGATTTATAATCACCATTCAAATGTGTCTCTCCGTGATGAATTGCCCGGTAACGGTGCTGGATAATCCGCCGCACCTCTAAAGCACAATTAATCGAGCTGACAAACGGTACACATGCATTCCTCAGAAATTAATTGAAATTAATATCAAAAGCACACACGCATATAAAAAAAGAAAACAAGCTTTCCCTGTGTTTTTTTCCCCCCCTCGGGGGTTGTGTAATGATGAATAACCAGCGTTTGCGCTTTTTGTGCGTTCTGTTGCATGCGCCGCGACTCGCGTTATTAAACGCTTTCCACCGGAGCCATCCATCAGCGCTACTCCGATACGGACCCGGCTAATTGTCAAAAGCGTCCGAGGGAAGGATTCGCTCGTCACGCAGTTTAACTCCATTCCCCCGGATCAGTGATGAGATTATAGAGTTATTATACAGTTATTATTCATCAGACAGTCAATAAGACGCAGTGTGAGGAACGGGAGCCGACACGACGCCACGTTTCTGGAGAACGCAACGGTGCTGCGAGACGCCGGAAATATCGCCTGTTGTATTGTTACGTTGCGTGTCGTTTCGAGTCGATGGACAAAATGATGTAGGCACGGTATAAAGTTTGTATGTGCTAATAAATAATGCGTCACCCCGAAACGAATTCAACAATGCTAATTTTATTAGCGCGCAATTAATGCGGTCATTTATTTCCCACCGCCTTACTTTATTCAGGTATACAAATTAAGTACATACACTGAAAAATTTTAATCCCCAAAACAACAACAAAATCTTTCATTAACGGCATTTGGCAGACGCCTTTATCCAGAGAGACTTACACCTGAGCAATTAAAGGTTTAAGGGCCTTGCTTAAGGGCCCGCTAGTGGCAGTTCGGTGCTGGGATTTGAACCTGTGATCTTCTGCTCCAGAACCCAATGCCTTAACCGTTGAGCGACCACCTCCTGATGCATGATGCAACTATCCATGCGGAAAAATCGGTTCCTTTACTTAGATACCATTTTGTTTACACGTTTATTTCAATTATTAATATAGCTTTCGATTTGAATTATTAATGTAATTTTTCCTATTAATACTTATTTATTTATTCACCTCATTTCTTTTCGTTTACTTGTTTATTCGTTTATTCACCTACTTTTTCTTCGTTTTATTTGTTTCATTCGTTATTTATTTATTCACCTCATTTCTATTCGTTTGTTTTCTCATATAGTTTACCCAATTAGTTTGTTTTATATGTTTGTGTTTATATATATATATATATATATATATATATATATATATATATATATATATATATACCATAAATTAAACATAAAAATAGTACTATAAATGAACACTTTTCATGTTTTTTTTAATACTGTAACTGTAACATCTATACGTATCTATCTATAAATGTATATAATTATACATTTCTCTCAAAATCTCTCCCTTTAATCAAATTATTGATTATTTAATATTTATTTTACAATGGAAACTTTTAATATGAATTTCTTGTTAATTACAATGTTATTTGTTTAGTGTTGGTTTGAAGTGTAAAATATGGGACATGGCTCCTTTAAGAATTGTGTTCCGGTTGCTTTTCCATATAAACTGGTGATACGGTGTTTAGGTTATACGGAAGCGCTTTATTGCGTCCAGTAAAAATGCGCTTTATTGCAGTAATACGGATTTGGGAATGCGATGCGCTTGCGTAAGGTTCCGTACGGTAATATACGCTAATATAGTGAGGAGATCGTACCTGTTGTGAATGCGCAGATAGTAGGTGTAATTCGGGGGGAATTTAGGAAGCGTGAGTGGATGCACTGAACGTTTCTTTATTCGTTTGTTGTTCGGGTTTCGTTCATTCGCCGACACGACACAGAGTGAAGGAGCGGATCGCTCACATAGTAACGCACACTGCGTTATAACACCTTAATAACGTTAGCGCCTGTTAAAGTGAATAACGCATTATATAAATATCTCGTGTCTTCGACTTTTACCGAGATACAAACATGTATCTCAAACCCATTAAAGACACAATTCACTGTAACAGTACATTATAGTACGTATGTGAAAGCTTTCACATCTTCAGACGTGCTGTTGAGGAAATAATGAATGCAGTCCATGACTTGTTACTGATATTCCCTGTGTGACCTTGACGAGCTGTCAAGGGTAATTAAGAGCACCTTTAATAGAGGGCGCAAAGGAAGGTGCAGGCTATTAAAGGCTGCCGTTCTGACCCTATAAATCATCTCATACGTGTTTAATGTAGACATCTAACAGCCATATGATGAAACGCTCGGCTTTGATATGGTGAAAAGGAAATCCGAGCGAAGGAGGAGTCCCTGCCGATATCCAACACACCGCGTTAACGATATTTACTGTAATTAATGCGCTACAGGTTGCGGATCACCAGCAGGGTTTCGTAATGAGCCCGTTTACTGTTCCTGCACGACAGGATGGATCATGCAGCAGTGATAATATACACAATGTAATAAAACATTTCCATCATTTTTTTTTTTTTTTTTTTTTTTTATACATTTGTTCCAATAATTATTCGATTTCTTATTTATTTCCATGGATGTTTTCCGTATCTCTTCTTTTTTGTTCAATAATTAGTTCTCAGCTTTTAAATTGATGTTTATTTCCACAGTTGCAATGAATTTGCTTTGTTTGCATGCACACGTCATTCTTTGGCATATGATTATTATTTACTTATTATTTTTTTAACATACTTTACCACTAAACCACACATTTAAAATATTCTGATAAATGACATCCTAATAATTTAAATTATTTATATTATTAGTAGTAGTATTATTGTATATCTATTTATTTAATTTATTTACAAAGGCACATACATATTAATATAATTGTTTACAGCAATTATTAGGGGTTCAAGTGCGTCGTGCTGAAACCCTATTGAAATTGATCATTATTATTATTATTATTATTATTATTATTATTATTGATTATTATTATTATTTTTATTTTTATTTTTCATTCATCTTCTAACGCTTTTATCCGATCTTCCCTCGGGTCACGGGGAGTCTGTGTCTATCTCAGGCGTCTATGGGCATTAAGGCAGGATACACCCTGGATGGAATGCCAACCCATCACACACACACACACACACACACACACACACATTCATACACTAGGGACAATTTTCCAAGGTGCCAATCAACCTACCGTGCATGTTTTTGGACCGGGGGAGGAAACCGGAGAACCCCATGAGGCACGGGGAGAACATGCACAAACTCCATACACACATGGCCGAGACGGGAATTGAACCCGGACCCTGGCTGTGTGAGGCGAACGTGCACCTTGAGAAATCGAATAATTATTGAAACCACCGTGCCCCTTATTATTATTATTACACCCTAAAACTTGATCATGCAGACCAAACCATAAGTCCTCGAGACTTGAAACTTGGAAAGAGCTCATTTGGGGAGACGTTGACAACGTATCAACCCAGTTGGCCAACAGGGGGCGCTATACCCCCCCCCCCCCCCTAAAAAACCCCCCCCCCCCCCCCCAAAAAATTGTTTTCATTAAATGAATTAGAGAAAAAAATTGTATTTATCATACACTAAAAACGTATATATTTATGGAATCCTTGGGTCAAACCAAAGAAAATCCTCACTGACTGTAATATTAAGTATATTTATGTACAATAGGTGAATTTTTCGTAAAAACATGTTAAAAACCCACTTTTGCGATCCCGTCATAGAAATGTTCGGTCGACATAGCGTATCAATAATAATAAAAAAAAAAACTGTTGCAACAACTCACCTTAAAGTTGAAAAGTAGGCGGAGCCACATCGACAAAAAAGGCTATAACTCCTGAACTCAATAAGGTATCTTCATGAAACTTGGTAGATCTCTCCATACCCTCAATCCTTGGTCGAATCCAAAAAATCCTGCAGCATTGTCACTTAACAGCGCTAAAAAAAGAAAAAAAACTTTTAATTGTTGCATTGTTTTGCACCACCTAGTGGCGAAGCCACCCAATT
>JACRUU010000004.1:23371591-23401591 GCA_030449085.1 Kryptopterus vitreolus | reverse complement strand
GGGGGCCACAAAGAACACTGGGGGCCACAAAATCCAGCCAACGCAAGTTTAGTATACAAATGTGGGGTAGGTGCGAATACACCATGTTTGGGCTGTTGATGGGGGGGGGGGGGGGGTTCATTGGGTTATTGGTCATTGGGGGGGGTCAATTGCAGATGGAAAGGGGGGGGGGGGTTCTCACTTCAGACTTTATGTGCTCTTTACTATATAATTACGTTGTCCTGCTCACTGTGAATACTCCGACAATGTCAGGGCTGCTAGTATTGGAGTTCATCATTCATTCATTCATCTTCTACCTCTTTATCCGGTCTTCCCTCGGGTCACAGGCAACCTGAGCCTATCACAGGCGTCTTGGGGCATCAAGGCTGGATACACCCTGTATGGGGTGCCAACCATCTTAGGATACACACACACACATTCATACACTAGGAACAATTTTCCAAGGTGCCAATCAACCTACATCTTTTTAGACCTGGGGAGGAAACCTGAGAACGCAGAGAAAAACCCCCTGAGAACATGCAAACTCCGCATACACGGTGAATCGAACCCCCAACCCACCGCTAAGCCACCATGCCCCCTAGAAGTGGAGTTTTCCGATCTACATCTTCATGGATTTTCATGGCTTTGTGCACAAGAGCATTGTCATGTTGGAACAGGTTTGGGTTCTTCTCATTCAAACTCCTGCTAAAGAACCTGAAGGCGTCCTATACAATTATACGCCTCCAACATCTATATAAGGTTGGAAAAGTCAGCTGATGCAATGCTTATATCCATACAGTGTGTTCCCCCGTAGATACTTTCTTATGCAATGCTAATTAAACTCCTCCTGCTTAGCATGTCAGACACAGATATCCCCAGAGCATGTTACTGATGTTAAACTGCATCGATGCTGCACGCCAGGCTGGAACTTTAATGCATTAAACAAACGTCTGATTCTCAGGCAATCTTTTTTTGCAGCGCAAATCCGATAAGCGCTGCGTACTTAACGGATGCTGTTTCCTTTCTTATTAACCACTTGCTAATCCTATAAGCTCTGGGTTTTCATTCTCTTTATGAGCTTGGATGTTGTGCCTGAACCCGGGGAAGCTTAACAGAGAGGACAGATTCATAGAAACAAAAGATTCCTGGCGCAAACTATAATCCTTACAATGTCTTGCATAAGCAGGGAACTGAAATGGGCTTAATTGGGATGTTGTCAAGAATCCATTAAAAAAAAAAAAACACTATATTATCGGATTTCAAAATCTCTAGTCTGGACAACAGCAAAATCGCGAGCGGATAAAAGTCATTTTTGCACGAGCACCGGGCATTGCTGAGGGGAATTTTGTGAATTCCCTTTGACATGACATAGGGTCGATGCTCACTGGAGGTGTTTTGAGTGGAAGAACATCACAGGGAGGCGACGAGAGATCAGAAAGACCTTTGAAATTCAACCAGTGAAATTGTTCCTTCACATATCCAAGCTTGTGTGGAAGCCGGGGTCAGCAGTGGTCGAGCGCCCCCTGGAGCACAGAGGGTTAAGGACCCACGAGCTGCAGATACCAAGATTTGAACCCCAGGCATTCTGATCAGTAGCCAGTGACTAGACCCCATCCCCCTACTCACTAGACCCCATCCCCCCACTGAGCTACACCCTAGCCTCCTACTGAGCCACACCCCATCCCACTACTGAGCTAGACCCCTCCCCCCATTGAGCCACACCCTATCCCCCTACTGAGCCAGCCACACCCCCTCCCCCCGAGCTAACAAACACCCCATCCCTCTCCTGAGCTCCCCAACAGCTACACCCCATCTCTCCCTACTGAGTTGCACCCCATTCCCCTAGAGAGCCGCACCCCTTCCCCCTACTGAGCCACACCACATCCCCCTACTAAACCCCATTAAGCTACTAACACCCCCATCCCCCCTACTGAGCTACACACCCATCCCAGCACACTGATCCCACTACACCCACCCCCATACACCCCCCCACTGAGCCACCCACCCCCCCACACATCCCCCTGCGCCCACTCCACCAAGCCTACACCCCCCCCACTAAGCCAACCCCCATCCCCCACTGAGCTACTACCCCCCATCCCCCTCCTCCCACTACTGAGCTACACCCCACTTAGCCCACCCCATCCCCCACTGAGTCCCAACCACCCATCTCCCTACTGAGCTGCACCCCATCCCCTGAGAGCCACACCACATCCCCCTACCTACACCCCATCCCCCCCCACTGAGCTCCAACCCCTCCCCTAGCCCACCCCATCCCACACTGAGCTACACCCCTCCACTGAGCGCTACCACCAACATCCCCCCATCCCCCCACTGAGTACACCCATCGTCCCACTACCCACCCCACCCCCACTGAGCTACACCCCCCCACACTGAGACACCCCCACCCCCACCCCCCAGCTACACCCCTCCCCCCCTGAGCTACAACCCACCCCACACTAGCCTCCCCTGCCCCCTACTACAGCCACACCCCCCCACGTCCCCCCCTCCCCCCCTCCCACGCCACACTCCCCCTACTGACCTGACCTACACATTCCAGAATAACGCTGGGAGAACTGCATTGATGTGCAAAGGGACTATTTTGAAGGTGATCATGTGTAGATAAATAAAGTACTGTCTTATAAACACAGCCTTATAAACACACTTATAAACTAATTCCAAGATCTTTGCTTGTTTAAGCAGCGTTCCTGCTCCCTTCTGTCCTCTCATGCAATTAATCAAGAGTTATGACTTTCACGCCAATGGTTTGAACACTTATTTAGTTACTTAATAGTCCAACAAATTACATCACGATTATAAATGATTACATCGTTTTCTGTCCTAAACGTCCTAAAATCTACATACTGTAGAAAAGTTGAATACTCACCCAGGTGTTTCTGTCTCCATCGGAAAAAGGCGCAACAACAGAAATGAGATTCGGGACATTTCTTGGTTTATGGGACTGGAAATGAAGTGCAAATGTGCCAGCGCTCATGCACACAGTGACATCTGAAATGAAATGCCTTGTTAGCCAACCCGGGAGATAGGACACTCATTGATCCAAAGTGGAGAACCTGTCTCTGGGTTCAATCCGGAGGTCACATGCCTCTTGGGAAGTGCTTATTACCGAGGTTCTGGGCCAAAAACCTGAAGGTTTTTACACGTAAGAATGCATTCATATATTCCGCCTTGGCCTTTCATGGGGAAATAGAGGCTCAGGTCGCACATGCAGGATGAAATATAGCCTTTCTTGAAGTAGCTGATGCAATCTGAAGACCACGCTGTATGGATGCAGTATGGATCTGCAAAAAAAAAAAAAAAAAAAAAAAAAAAAAAAAAACACTGGGGATGAGGGAAATTTTGATAAGGATTCATAACGACACATCGCTTTTATTGGCTCAAAATGGTCCAAAAGCGTCATATTCCCTGTCAGGAAGTTTGGATTTACCTCATACACATGAATATTCATGGAATGAATGGATGGAAATGGAAATAAACTGTTCTGCATATTCATTTTTACAACAATGCAGATCAGCCACTGCAGCGCCTGGTGTAAAGTAAACACACATAAATTTGTCCTCCGTGTTTTTTGTATCCTCCCTGGATCAAGTAATTAATACAAAAAAACTTTCAAGGGTCATGAAAGCCAAAAACGCATTATTTAGAGATTGATAACAGTTATAAACATGCTATAACATGGATTAAAACAGTAATAGCTGTTCTATCCGAGCTCTGCACATGTATATCATTATTCGTGAGTATTGTAACATATACATGAAAAAGAACTCGTCTAATACAATAAGCGCGCTCGTATTTCTATGAGTGATCCCCGTATTTATGCATGGGGGGGGGGAGTAGCGCTCGATGTTGTTGTTGTTGTTTAGAGTCTTGGCTTGTGTTGTGTTTGTTCCTTTGTTCAATGCAACAAAACAAAAGTGTTGTTTTCGTTTCGTGACCAGAACTGAAGTTTGTTTGATGGTTTTACAAAAAGATACGATAGCGATTTTCATCTCCGCCTCGCTCAAGTTCCAGGAGTCCTGATTCCTGACTCGACTCTCTGATTCACTGAATCGATTCTTTGAACTGACTCTCCTCCTGCTCTTTCTGTGTTCGGTTTCCTCCACGAACATTATTTTAAATGCTAATTGGGGATCCGGTGCAAACCGGTTTGTCACTGATTGTCTACAGTCTGCACTACCAGCTTCTTTCGGCGCTTCATCTGGTTCGTCTTCACGTTCTGGTGTTTACACGTGAGGTTCAAACCGATAAATCAGTGGATCTGCAGCGTCATCATTCACATTAAAGTGTGTGGATTGTGGTGTGATCTCACAACCGCCGTCCATCTCACCGTCGCCATCTCATAAATCCCCTTTTTATGCAATCTCCACCTTTTAGTCCACAACGCTTCCCCCCTACCCGTTACCAGTGAACCCCGCCCCTTTTCAACAAAGTGGTTCAAACACCTGAGAAACAAGGAGGTTTCATGACCCTTTAAGAAATGCGAACGCTGATTCCCCCCCGCAGGACCCCACAACTCACCTAGACCACTACCACACGTTCCCTAGACCATCTTCCCATCAGAGTGGAGCTTATTATAACAGCAAAATGTAGAACCACATGTTCAAAAAGCACAAAGAAACCTCATATGTGTCCATAAATGTCAATGAAACCTCCACTAAACACCCCCAGGGACTTGTTTTCATTTCCTCGCAGGCATTTGGACTTGAAGTCATCCTATAGAGTGTGTTGCCGTTTGTGTTCATGCTTGTGTGTGTGTGTGTGTGTGTGTGTGTGCGGACTGCAGCTCTAATTTACACCACAGACATTTTCTGTGGAGCTCAGACATCTTCACAGGGGAGCCATGACTCATGTTTATTTGTGCCTGGATAAGAACATGTAACACCAAGCCTATTAATACGGCTCCTTGGCATAGGCTATTACAGCTCCGCGAATGAAATATTCACAGGTTGCGGCTTCTCCGGCTCGAAGAGAAAAGTTGCGCGTCGTTAAAATAAGCGATCACCAACAAGTTGACGAATGCCAGAGCGCCCTGAGGTCTACGGAGAGAATCAGACCGTGTAAGATGCAGATGGTCACTAATCAACCTTCTCTTCGCTTTCGGCTCTCGCCGGCGTGCTCCGGATTACAGATGGTGATTAGTGATTTAACGACTGCTGAGTAACGTCGCTGAAATCTCCCGGAGAACATCTTTACTCTTTATTTGCAAACATCGGAGGCGGAAGGCACCAAGCGACTTGCTAACAAGGCCAATTAGACTTACATCAATTACCTGTCCTTTAATTCTCACTTTGCTAATTTAACACAGTCTTGTCAATTTTCCCTTTACTACAGCAGGAGAAAATTTTGTCTGGTTCTGCCATACATTCACATTTACCTGATCCAGAGCGACTTGAGGGTTAAGGTCCTTGCTCAAGGGCCCACTAGTGGCTTGGTGGTGGTGGGATTTGAACCTGCAATCTTCCCGTCCAGAATACATTGCCTACTATCAACAGACTACTGATGTTCACATACAAGGTCTACTTCCTCAATCCTTTATCACTGGACCACCCTGATCCGTCCTTTCTCTACCATTTCACAATGATTCCTTTATTGTCTACTATTAGACCATGCGACTTTACCACAGCTCCTTCCATGCTCTACTTATGGACCATGCTGCGGTCAGCAATGGGTGGTGAAATCTGTGAAGCAGGTGGAGGATCCAAAGAATTTTGAGAGTGGAAGGAGCCAAAGAGGAAACCGAACACAGGAAGAGCAGGAGGAGAGTCAATTTAGAGAGTCGATTCAGTGAATCAAGTCCGGGAGCTGAATCAGAGAGCCGAGTCAGGAATCAGGACTCTTGGAAAGGGGAGGGAGGCGGAGATGGACGCTGATGAGGCTGGTTTGAAAGCCCTCATGTACAACCAGTGGACACATCATTTCCTCCATCCTTTACCACTTGACTGTGGTGTTCACTCCTTCCGCAACCACTGGATCAAGCCACTTCCTGCGTACCACATCAATTCTTCCATCCTATAACACTGAATCACGCCACTCTCTTTTTCCTTAACCACTGGATCATGAGATTCCTCAATCCCCTACCAGTGGACCACTTTACCTTATCCAACCACTTCCACTGGACCACTATGCTCCCTCCATCCTCTTCCACTGGACCACTCTGTTCCCCTCTGTCCTTTTCCACTAGACCACTATGCTCCCCTCTGTCCTTTTCCACTAGACCACTATTCTCCCCTCTGTCCTTTTCCACTAGACCACTATTCTCCCCTCTGTCCTTTTCCACTAGACCACTATGCTCCCCTCTGTCCTTTTCCACTAGACCACTAGACCACTATTCTCCCCTCTGTCCTTTTCCACTAGACCACTATGCTCCCTCCATCCTCTTTCACTAGACCACTATGCTCCCTTTGTCCTCTAGCACTGGACCACTCGGCTCCCTCTGTCCTCTTTCACTAGACCACTATGTTCCCTCCATCCTCTTCCACTGGACCACTGTGCTCCCTCCATCCTCTAGCACTGGATCACTCGGCTCCCTCTGTCCTCTTCCACTAGCCCACTATGCTCTCTGCATCCTCTTCCACTAGACCACTATGCTCCCTCCATCCTCTTCAACTGGACCTCTCTCCTCCCTCCTTCCTCTAGCACTGGATCACTCGGCTCCCTCTGTCCTCTTTCACTAGACCACTATGCTCTCTGCATCCTCTTCCACTAGACCACTATGCTCCCTAAATCCTCTTCAACTGGACCTCTCTCCTCCCTCCTTCCTCTAGCACTGGATCACTCAGCTCCCTCTGTCCTCTTTCACTAGACCACTATGCTCCTCTCCATCCTCTTCCACTGGACCACTCTGCTCTCTCCATCCTCTTCCACTGGACCACTCACCTCCCTCCTTCCTCTTCCTCTAGACCACTCTGCTCCCTCCATCCTCTTCCGTTGGAACACTCTGCTCCCTGCATGCCACTTACTCTATCCTTTACCACAGCTCCTTTGATTGCTCTAGTAATGGACCATGCTGCTCCCTCCATCTACATTTACATTTACATTTGCAGCATTTGGCAGACGCTCTTATCCAGAGCGACTTACAATTGAGCAATTGAGGGTTAAGGGCCTTGCTCAAGGACCCACTAGTGACAGCTTAGTGGTGGTGGGGTTTGAACCCATGATCTTTCGGTCCAGAGTCCAACACCTTAACCACTGGGCTATCACCTACCATCTACAACCACTGGACACATAATTTCCCCAATCCTTCACCACTTGAACACCTTAGTTGCCTGCATCCATTACCACTTGACAATGGTGTTCACTTCATCTCCTACCACTGGGCCAAACCACTTCCTCTGTACCATATCAATTCTTCCACCCTCTAACACTGAATCATGCCACTCTCTTCTTCCTTAACCAGTGGACCATGACACTCCCACAATCATCTTCCACTGGAACACTCTGCTCCCTCTATCCTCTTCCAATAGACCACTCTGCTCTCTCCATCCTCTACAACTGGACCACTCTTCTCCCCTACTCTTCCATTGACAACAATGCTCCCTCCATCCTCTACAAATGGACCTCTCTGCTCCCTCAATCCTCTTCCACTGGACCACACCATTACATCCATCATCTACTGTACTGTACCACTTGAGCACACCACTTTCTCTGTCCCCTAATAGCGGACCACACCACTTCCTACACCTTCTACCACTGGACCACACCATTTGCCTCATTCTTTACCACTTGAACATGCCATTCTGTCCATCTTCTTCCGCTGTACCACACCGATCCCTCCATACTCCAGTTGAACATGCTCTTTCCTACATCCTCTACCACTGGAACCTGCCTTTCCCTCCATCCTCTACCACTGGACTATACCATTTTCTTTATCCTCTACCACCGGATTATGGTGTTTCCTCGATCCTCTACCTTCAAAATACTCTTTTCAAACCTTTTCAAAACCATTGCTCAGCAGGTCTCCCTATCGCTCAGCTACAAGGGAAGCTACAAACAAACAAACATCTCATGCAAATGTAACTATGAATGAGCCATGAAAACAATAATTCTTCTGTTAGGTTTAATCATTTGTATTAAATATTTATTAACCATCTGAAGTCAGACATGTTTTTTCCTATCCTGGAGATGTTTTGAAATGTTCATATTTACGTTAACTCTAACATCCCAAAGGCAAACTTCTCATTACACTATATTCAACACAAGGTCTGCTTCAATAATATGAGTCTAACACGAGTCTACAATTGGGTCAGAGTTTATTTTGTTCTCTATCCACATGAAAAGTGCAGTGAAATAAGCAGGTCATTTATCTTCCATGGTGATTCAGGAGGCTAATACTTATGCTACACACACAGACACACACACACACACACACACACACATACAGATCCCTGTATACATATATTATCCAAACCGCTTTAAAGTCCTGAAATTAATTTCACTATCTCTATATGATTTATCTTCAACAACATAATCGAATACAGCTGTCACTGGGAGATGTAGCAAGGGTGTGTATGTGTGTGTGTGTGTGTACAGTTGTTTATCGAGCTTCATAAATTACTAAAGCCCCATCCAGACTCAAACCTCATTTATGGCCGAAACACACTCCTAGAAATCAAAGTGAAGCCTCATTTACATACAGCAGCGGTATATCCGGGTGTGTCTCAATAAATTAGAATATGATGGAAAAGTTCATTTATTACAGTAATTCTACTCAAATTGTAAAACTGGTGTATTAAATCAATGTAATGCACACAGGCTGAAGTTTAATTCTTGGGTTCTTTGGTGATTTTGGCTCACATTTAACAAAAAAAAAACCACCAATTCACTCTCTGAAAAACTCTGGATTGGATAATTGACTAATTGAAACCACCTGTAAAGGTTTCCCAAGCCATGACTATGCAATCATGGGGAAGACTGCTGATCTGATTGTCCAGAAGACAATCATTGACTCCCTTCACAAGGAACATCCACTGTATCCGGATGTGTTTGCAGGTTGTTGAATGGAATAGCCTTTATTTGTTACATATACATTGCATATCACAGCTTGTTTCCGGGGCCACACCCCATGAGATTTGCGTGGGAACCACCACCTATTTAAAGGCCCAGAGATTCCTTCCTCTCTGCCAGATTGTCTCTACAGGTTTCCCTGATGATTCTCTAGCTTCTCCTGTCTACCCTACTACCTGCTGCCTGTATTTCAAGCTCCGAACCCCTTTCAAGCCCTCTGCGTCGGGCTTGTGAGTTCCTGTTTTTTCTGCCTTGGATCCTTCCAGAGAGTCAGCTGGAGCACAGAGGCTCAAGGACCCATAGGGTGGCAGCTTGGCTATACCGGGACTCAAACCCCCGGCCTTGTGATCAGTAGTCCAGCGCACCCCCTGAGTGAAAGTAAAAAGTGTAGAAGAAAAAGATACATAACCAGCCGAGAGAACTTCACTTGAGTCTTGAGAGGCTCGTCGAGAAAGAATTTGGTTGAACATTAGAAGGAATGGACTGAGACTGGGGTCAAAGGCATCAAGTGCCCCCATATACAGGCATGTCAAGGAATTTGGCTACAGTTGTCATATTCCTCACACTTGGGGAGGGGGGGGGGTGTTGCTTGCTCAGTGGTTTAAGGATCTGGGCTACAGATCAGAAGGTCAGTGGTTCCAGCCCGGGTATCGCCAAGCTGCCACTCTTGTGTCCTTGAGCAAGGCCTTTAACCCTCTCTGCTCTGGGACGCTGTATTGTGGCTGACCAGCATCCAAAAACAAGCTGGGATATGCGAAGAAACAATATCACTGTAATGTATATGTGACAAATAAAGGCTATTCTTCTTCTTCTGAACCACCAGAAGAGTTGGACTGTTGCCCAGTGGTCCAAAGACCTCCAAAATCCAAGGTCCTCGAGTCTGGAGAAAGGGTGGAGAAGCTCATATCCCAAGTTGCTTGAGGTCCAATGTTAAGTTTTCACATTCGGTGATGAAGATTTCATTTTCCAGCAGGATTTGGCTCCTGCCCACACATGGCCCAACGCACCAAAGCTGGTTAAACCACCAGAAAAAAAACTCCAAAAAAATGCAGATGAGCTGAAGGTTACTGTCAATGAAGCCTGGGCTTCCATACAATCCCACCTCAGCAGCGCCACCCACTGATCACTTCCATAAAACACCCAACTGAGAGAGTAATTATAGCAAAAGAAGTATAGAGTACACATACAGTAAATAAACATACTTTTAATATTTTACTAAAAATGCTTTTTTTAAATGGTCTTATGAAGCATTCACATTTTTTTTATCACAATTAAAAAAACAAAGATTTGAACTCTGCGTGAATTTTATTTATTTAATACACAAGTTTCACAAATGGAGTTGAATTACTGAATATATCTATTATCTATCTATCTATCTATCTATCTATCTATCTATCTATCTATCTATCTATCTATCTATCTATCTATCTATCTATCTATCCTATCTATCTAGCTATCTATCTATATCATCTAAGCTATCTAGTAATCTATCTATCTATCGACCCTATTCGTCCATGTTGCTGCTACATTATGGTTATAAATGCTGAGATGATAGATGTATGATGATGTTTGAAATCCGAGTTTTAGTCCGAGGATATATAGTATATTGTATATATATATATATATATATATAGATAGATATATAATATATATATATATACACGTTATTATTCGCCTTGCCTTTCAGTAACACGATAAACAAATTCCTGCCCATTAACGAAAAACATTATACTGTTATAATACCTAAATTGTTTATATGTTTAATAGGTTTTTTAAGCATCTTAGGTAACTTCTGTGTTATAATTGGCTCTATGTATATATTTCTATATAGATATATAGAGGAATAAAAGGAATAAAGAAATCACAGTCTACATGGCAATGTCACAGTAGCTATTGAATACACAAAGCATAGAGACAACAATTCTTTGTCAGACTGTGACCTATATATTACCATTACCCCCCCCCACCCCCCCCCAACAGTCCTCAAAAACAGGATGTGCTGATAGTAATAATAATAATAATAATAATAATACAGGTTCCCCAAATCCATTTCCATTGATTCATCTTCATCACTCCGCCCTAACGCCAATGAAAACGCGAGCGGCGCTTTAATCCGTCGGTGCGTCCTGAGTGTGAGTGTGGACTTCGTCACGCCGCGGCTCCACGCCGCGTGTTCGCTCTGTAGAAAGGGCACGAACTCAATTTAGAGCCATGCATCTGCCCGATAGAACGATAAATTCTCATTAAATCCCGGTGTTCCAGAAGGTCGTCACCTTTAAACGCCTCTCTCGTGCTAATCCTCCACACCCTCCTGTCGCGTCGGCCCCGGACGAGTCCGGACACGAGTTTCCAATGACCTTGCGAGACAAATTAAACACGGCTCGTAAATAGCGTGATGAATTGTTGGGTTTGGGGTTTATTACAGCCTCTGCCAGCAAGATGCCGAAGGATTTGCCGGGGAGTCGTCATTATTTTTGAAAACCTTTTGGCAGAAGCCGTTATATTCGGATTCAAATCACACCACCCCGAATCTGCGACTAGTGGGGCCCCTGAGCAAGGCCCTTAACCATCAATTGCTCAGATGTATGTCACTCTGCATATGGGCGTCTGCTGTAAATGTAAATGCATTAAAACTAATGTTATGTTTATTGTCACACTGTGTTCCATGATCATTTTGGTTGCAATAGAATCCCAGTCATACCAAGATTAGTCAATCTGAATTATTCATTCATCTTCTATCGCTTTATCCGATCTTCCCTCGGGTCACGGGGAGTCTGTGTCTATCTCAGGCGTCTATGGGCATTAAGGCAGGATACACCCTGGATGGAATGCCAACCCATCACAGGACACACACACACACACACACACACACACATTCATACACTAGGGACAATTTTCCAAGGTGCCAATCAACCTACCGTGCATGTTTTTGGACCGGGGGGGAGAAAAACCCCCTGAGACATGAGAAAACCCCCTGAGAAACTCCACACACAATCGAACCGGACCCTGGCGGTGTGAGGCGAATGTGCTAACCACTAAGCCACCGTGCCCCCCCAATCTGAATTAGTGCTGTCAAAATTAACGCGTTAACATAAATTGACTTTAACGGCGCTAATGTTATTAACGTGTGATTAACACAGTGTGCTTTACTGTGAGTGATTTGCTCCTTCACTCTGCGTCGTGTCGGCGAATGAAAGAAACCCGAAAAACAAACAAATAAATAAAGGTTCAGTGCATCCACTCACACTTCCTAAATTCCCCCCGAATTACACCTACTATCTGCGCATTCACAACAGGTACGATCTCCTCACTATATTAGCGTATATTACCGTACGGAACCTTACGCAAGCGCATCGCATTCCCAAATCCGTATTACTGCAATAAAGCGCATTTTTACTGAACGCAATAAAGCGCTTCCGTATAACCTAAACACCGTATCACCAGTTTATATGGAAAAGCAACCGGAACACAATTCTTAAAGGAGCCACGTCCCATATTTTACACTTCAAACCAACACTAAACAAACCCAGAGAATTCATTCATTCATTCATTCATCTTCTACCGCTTTTATCCGATCTTCCCTCGGGTCACGGGGAGTCTGTGCCTATCTCAGGTGTCTATGGGCATTAAGGCAGGATACACCCTGGATGGAATGCCAACCCATCACACACACACACACACACTAGGGACAATTTTCCAAGGTGCCAATCAACCTACCGTGCATGTTTTTTGGACCTGGGGGGAGGAAACCGGAGAAACCCGGAGAAAACCCCCTGAGGCACGGGGAGAACATGCACAGACTCCACACACACATGGCCGAGAGGGGAATCGAACCCGGACCTTGGCGGTGTGAGGCGAACGTGCTAACCACTAAACCACCGTGCCCCCAGAAATTCATATTAGAGAAAAATAAATATGAAATAATCACTAATTTTAATAAACGGAGAGATTTTGAGAGAAATGTATATAATTATAACAGTAATTTGTTATTTACAGTAATACAAACATGAAAAGTATTTATTTATGCTACTTTGAAAATGTGCGGTTAATCACGATTAAAGATTTTAGTCGATTGACAGCCCTACTTTAAACATGCATGTGCTTAAGGCTGGAATAAATAAATAAACAAACAAATAGATAATGCTCTCACAAATGAAGCCTTAAACATTAAGTAGAATTAAACAAACTGAAGGGGCACGGTAGTTTAGTGGTTAGCACGTTCGCCTCACACCGCCAGGGTCCGGGTTCGATTCCCGTCTCGGCCATGTGTGTGTGGAGTTTGTGCATGTTCTCCCTGTGTCTCAGGGGTTTTTTCTCGGGGTTCTCCGGTTTCCTCCCCCGGTCCAGAAACATGCACGGTAGGTTGATTTGCACCTTGGAAAATTGTCCCTAATGTATTAATGTGTGTGTGTGTGTGTGTGTGTGTGTGTGTGTGTGTGTCCTGCGATGGGTTGGCATTCCATCCAGGGTGTATCCTGCCTTAATGCCCATAGATGCCTGAGATAGACACAGACTCCCCGTGACCCGAGGGAAGATCGGATAAAGCTGTAGAAGATGAATGAATGAATGAAAAACAAATGACGACAGGTCATGACGCAACATTTTGCTGAGTTGGGTTTTTATCTAAAGCGCTAATGACGGATAACGATCCGCTCACCAACCGGACAAACCGTCTCAAACCGGACACATGACTACACCTTATATAATGTTGCCGCAAAACATAAAGCTCCGCCGCGAGTCCCTCAGTAGTAATAAGGTTTATGCGATGAACTCTGCTGATGATTGCACTCCTCGGTTGCTACGCCCAGGTGTAGCGACGGAATGAGCTCATCGCTGAAGGATCGTTTTCCTGCACCTATAGAGGAAAACGCTGCCACTTCACAAAGCACACCAGCATCTCCAGAGGCTCCTAACGAGGCCCCGTGTTAATGCCGTGATGATTAAATCCAACACTACGTTATCCAGTCGAATCGGGGACCGCGTTCCATTTTGCACATGTTTGAGTAGATAAATGTTTATTTACAGTGACAACATTTACAGCATTTATCCAGAGTGACGTACATAAAATGCTTTAAGTCTCCATTTAGGAATAAATTAACCCTGATATGATGGATTACATGGGGCACAGTGGTTTAGTGGTTAGCACATTCGCCTCACACCGCCAGGGTCCGGGTTCGAATCCCGTCTCGGCCATGTGTGGACTTTGTGCATGTTCTTCTCCCCGTGTCTCAGGGGGTTTTTCTCCGGGTTCTCCGGTTTTCTTCCCCGGTCCAAAAACATGCACGGTAGGTTGATTGGCATCTTGGAAAATTATCTATCTATCTATCTATCTATCTATCTATCTATCTATCTATCTATCTATCTATCTATCTATCTATCTATCTATCTATCTATCTATCTATCCATCCAGGATCCGGGTTCGATTCCCGTCTCGGCCATGTGTGTGTGGAGTTTGTGCATGTTCTCCCCGTGCCTCAGGGGTTTTTCTCCGGGTTCTCCGGTTTCCTCCCCGGTCCAAAAACATGCACGGTAGGTTGATTGGCACCTTGGAAAATTGTCCCTAGTGTATGAATGTGTGTTTGTGTGTGTGTGTGTGTGTGTGTGTGTGTGTGTGTGTGTGTCCTGCGATGGGTTGGCATTCCATCCAGGGTGTATCCTGCCTTAATGCCCATAGACGCCTGAGATAGACACAGACTCCCCGTGACCCGAGGGAAGACCGGATAAAGCGGTAGAAGATGAATGAATGAATGAATGAATGATCAATTACAAACTTAAAATATAAACAACCTTAAACTCATTTAAGGGATTATTTATTTATTTACGTGCTTATTTTTCTGTTGTTGTGACTGTGAGTCTTTTTTAGACTTCCTTTTGTTAATATACAACAAACATTTTTGTCTCTAGCAGAAGAATGTGTCTCTATAAGAGAGAAGACGTGATCAGACTGCCTCGCCTCTACAGTCGCATGTGGGGGTGGAAGATTAGCGGTGTGTTTTGGAACAGGGAAGGGTGCAGACTTGCTCCGGGTGAAATGAACCAACATGGCAACCAAGAGACAGATTTATACACTATGCAAATCCTTCTGGGCTGCAAGGGCTATCTATCTATCTATCTGTCTGTCTATCTGTCTGTCTGTCTGTCTATCTGTCGGTCTGTCCATCCGTCCGTCCGTCCATCCATCCATCCATCCATCCATCATCCAATCTATCTATCTATTCTGGTACATGTATAAATGATTTAGTCCAAATATATTTCCAAATACAACCAAACAAACTATAGAATATCTAAACATTTAAACATAATCATAAATAAAATGATTTGAACATACATTTATGAACAGGAAAAAAAAGAGAACAGGAAATGTATTAATAAAAGTCTTTTTTTATTTATTTGCATATTACAGACACATTAGTGAACAAGATCCTCAATGATCCAGCACCCCGGGAATATTCTACATTAAAGGCCAGCCATTCTCAGGGGTCTCGAACCCTCAACCTTCCGATCAGTAACCCAGAGACTGGTACACCGAGTGCTCATTAAGTGGCGTTGGGTGTGCAGTGGCTCATGGGTGCTTTAACCTGGGCACTAATATGACATAGTGGAAATGTTTTATCGGCAGCCATGTTGAAAAGGGAGACATTTTATTTTAAAAGCATGACGGTTTTATTGACGTCCTGCACGGCAGACAGACGCGACCCGAAAACCCCCGGGAGAAAATACCAGGAGGAGGGATTTGAACCCACAGGATCGGAATCAAAGCCCGGGATTTCTGGAAAGAGTTGAAAATGAAAGTTATCGATTCGCTTTATTCTCGAGTGCTCAACATCTATTTTCTCTCTCTCTCTTTTTCACTCTCTTTCTCGCCCCCTGGAGGGCTGGAGCACAACGATTCAGACCCTTCACTGTTCTTACATGCTCTGCTGATGTAACCTCAAACCCACTCAAACCCTCAGAGCACTGAATCCCAGTCCGAGCTCTGGGCCTCAAATGTACTGCACATTTTCCCCGCTTTAACACGCATGACTCAATCCCTTCATGAGCTCCATTCTGGAGGATACAGTGGTGTAAAAAAATACCACAAAATATTTGGACACTTGGATATTTGGTTTAGCGGTTAGTACGTTCGTCTCACACCGTCAGGGTCCGGGTTCGATTCCCGCCTCCTCCATGTTTGTGTGTGTGTGGAGTTTGTGCATGTTCTCCCCGTGCCTCAGGGGTTTTTTCTACAGGTTCTCCGGTTTCCTCCCTCCGGTCCAAAAACATGCACGGTAGGCTGATTGGCATCCTGGAAAATTATCCCTAGTGTATGAATGTGTGTGTGTGTGAGTGTGTGTGTGTGTGTGTGTGTGTGTGTGTGTGTGTGTGTGATGGGTTGGCATTCCATCCAGGGTGTATTCTGCATTAATGCCCATAGACGCCTGTGATAGACACAGACTCCCCGTGACCCGAGGGAAGATCGGATAAAGCGGTAGAAGATGAATGAATGAATGTAAGGAGTAGAAGTAAAAATAATTACTCCAGTAAAATATCGATACCCCAGAATTTCTAATTAAGTAAAGTAAAGAAGCATTGGTACATCATTACTTGACACCTTGGTTGTGGCTGAATGAACCTCCAGAAAAAAAAATCTCCTGGAACATTTTCCCAGAAGTGTGGAGGTTCTTATAACTGCAAAAAAGGACAAGATCTGAAATAAGACGTCCAAAAAAACACACATGGAAATGATTCGTTTTAGATTTGATTCACTTTGATTCGATTCACATTTTATTGTCATGGGATTGCGTCAAACAAGAAACCGGTGTGAGCTCATTTCGAAGCCCTTATCATTAGAAATAAAGGAGTGATGGTGTTTTTGGTGTATACGTCTTTAATAAAAATGGTGATAGAGTGATTTGTTTGCGTCTGTGAGTGCGAGTGTTATGTTTGCGTCTTGGCATTAGCCGAATGGTCTGTTTTTCCGACCATTCTCTGTAAACCCTAGAGATGTTTGTGCTGAAAATCCCAGCAGATTGTGAAATACTCAGACCAGAACGTCTGGCACATTCAAAGTCGCTTAAATCACCTTTCTTCCCCATTCTGATGCTCGGTTTGAACTGCAGAAGATCGTCTTGACCATGTCGACATGCTTAAATTGCATTGATTTGCTGCCATGTGATTGGCTGATTAGGAATTTGCTTTAACGAGCAGTTTGGATAGGCCTAATACCTAATAAACTACCTAATAAAGTGGTCAGCAGTCACATTCATCCCAATGATGATGAAAAGGTTTCATGCTACCAAATCGACAGATGTCCTACACAATTGTGTTACTCCAGCGTTGTGGTAACAGTATGGAGAAGAAACAGATGACACACACACACACACACACACACACACACACACACACACACTTTCAAATGGTCTCGAAGGCATTCATTATACATCAACTTGCTTTACACACAATAGTCGTTAGTCCAGAATGCATTTCACTCCACTCGTTCGTTACCAACAATATATATATAAAAGTATATATATATATATATATATATATATATATATGGCGCTTCATTTCCATGTAACATTTATGAAGTCACTCTGCTCCATCCATTCATAACATAATCTGAATCTGGCTCCGCCCATTCATTTCCTCCAAGCGTAGCACACAAGGGTTTAACGAAGAGCTTGTAATTCACACTTCCCACAAATCAGCGTGAAGAGTCTTTTGCATGATCCCAATAATAATAATAATAACAATAATAATAACAACAACAAATCCGACAAGTGTTTTGCATTGGGAAAGCTGGCATAGCGACTGATAGATTTCCCTCCTACACACTCTGAAGTGCACTCGGCCCCTCGCATCCTCTATAATTCATTCCTTCCCTCCAGGCGCTCGGGTTATTACAATTTTAAAATCCACTCGATGCAAAGAATCCCCTCTGCGCACACGCCGCAAAAGAGGACCAGGACGTCCACTTGTGTTAATAAAACACAAGCAGATAGGATCGGTAGGGATGTGTTGTTGTTGTTGTTGTTTTATTTTTGTTTTGTTTTTTTTAACGACCTCGTCAAAGAAAAATAATAGTCTACGGAAGCCCAAAGAGAACTTAGAACTTTCCATTTGAACTTAAAGCATCATTTATTCTTAAAGCATCATTATATGTTGGGTGGTCAGGAGGATCTCTCCGTGGTGCTGAATGCATGTTGGCTGATCGTGAGGATCTCTCCATGGTGCTGAATGCAAGTTGGCTGATCATGAGGATCTCTCCGTGGTGCTGAATGCATGTTGGCTGATCGTGAGGATCTCTCTGTGGTGCTGAATGCATGTTGGCTGTTCGTCAGGAGCTCTCCGAAGTGCTGAATGCAAGTTGGCTGATCGGGAGGATCTCTCTGTGGTGCTGAATGCATGTTGGCTGTTCGTCAGGATCTCTTCATGGTGCTAAATGCATGTTGGCTGGTCATGAGGAGCTCTCCGTGGTGCTGAATGCATGTTGGCTCATCATGAGGAGCTCTGCGTGGTGCTGAATGCATGTTGGTTGGTCCTGAGGATCTCTCCGTGGTGCTGAATGCATGTTGGCTCATCGTGAGGATCTCTCTGTGGTGCTGAATGCATGTTGGCTGTTCGTCAGGAGCTCTCCGAAGTGCTGAATGCATGTTGGGTGGTCCTGAAGAGCTCTCCGTGGTGCTGAATGCATGTCGCCTGTTCGTGAGGAGCTCTCCGTGGTGCTGAATGCATGTCGCCTGTTCGTGAGGAGCATGTTGGCTGCTGTTCTTTCACTCTCCAATGCGACTTCCTGCCAATCCGTCTCGACCAGATTGAGATCAGGTGATGGAATGAGCTCTCCATCAAGCTCCTTCTTGAACACAGAGCTCTGAAATATCACTTGCACATAAGTATTCACCCCCTTTTGGAAGCAATATTTTGTAAATGGGTTTGTAGAGATAATGTCAGAAGCCTTTCTGCAATGAAATTCTTACGCGAGGTTCCAGGCACACTGCAGCAATGTAATAATAGAGAAAAAGGTGAACATAAATAAATTAATTAATAAAATCAATATTTGGCCCTGCGATGTGTTGGCATTCCGTCCAGGGTGTATCCTGCCTTAATGCCCATAGACGCCTGAGATAGGCACAGGCTCCCCGTGACCCGAGAAGAAGATCGGATATAGCGGTGAAGATAGAATGAATGAATGAATGAATCAATCAATATTTGTTTTGACCAGCAGCCATTATTCTAGGTATATTAAAAAAATATATTGTTATTAAAAAAAATGTATGTTAGTGAAAAAGTTATAGGACTGTAGTAATCCATATTATTAATATAATAATAATAATAATAATAATAATAATAATAATAATTAATATTATTATTATTATTATTATTATTATTATTATTATTATATAATTATAATAATAATAATAATAATAATAATAATAATAATAATAATAATATATAATAATAATAATAATAATAATAATAATTAGGATTATTATTATTATTATTATTATTATTATTATTATTATTATTATTAAATTGTTATTATTATTATTATCTATTATTATTATTATTAGTGTTGTTGTTTTGTTGATATAATATGAAATGATGGCCAAAATCATGAAAAATATCAGAAAATATGAATGAACTGAATATTTATACAATATTATACATTATGTATTTAATACTTCTAGGTACACTTACACACTTCTTCTGTGGATGAAATTTCAAACACATTGATTTTCTATGGGAAAAAATTCCCGCTTTTTAGCCCCGGGTTCAGAATTCCTTATAAAAGTAACAGCACCATCGGGCCGATATGAGGTATGATTCGCAGGCGATCGGACAAAAAAAACGCCGAAAATGTGACCGAAGCCAGAGAGAGAGATTATAATAGTGATGCAAAATGCCTGAAGATCTCTGTCACAGGTCTGGGGAAAATTGCTTCTGAACTGAAGTTCTGGAGAGCACAGTGGCCTCCATAATTCCCAAAATTAAGGAGTGTGTGGTGGGGTGGGGATGTACTCTTATAGGGCTTATAGGAGGGCCTTAATAAGAGAGGTGATCAAGAAGTCGATGGTTATTCTGTGAAGAAAGTGAAGAAAATTCCAGAAGGGCAACCATCTACAGTCCTCTATAGATCGATGCCTTATGGCAGAGCAGCTTTGCTCAGTGAAACAAACCCATTTGGAGGCACCTGAGGATTGTGAGGAATAAGATTATCTGGTGATGAAACCACAATCAAACTGTCTGGCCTAAAATCTTAACATAATATCCAGAGGGAATTAGGCAGCTGCTTGGTCCCTTGCCCAAAGCCATGGCAAAAGTGAAGCATGGTGGACGAAGTGTGATGCACTGGGGATGCTTTAGACTGCAGCAGGGATGGTTGAGGGAACTCTAAATGGAATAAAACTGTATAAAACGATAGAATTACACCCCTTTATCACACTACATTCATTCATTCATTCATTCATCTTCTACCGCTATATCCGATCTTCCCTCGGGTCACGGGGAGTCTGTGTCTATCTCAGGCGTCTATGGGCATTAAGGCAGGATACACCCTGGATGGAATGCCAACCCATCACACACACACACACACACATTCACATTCATACACTAGGGACAATTTTCCAAGGTGACAATCAACCTACCGTGCATGTTTTTGGACCAGGGGAGGAAACCAGAGAACCCGGAGAAAAACCCTCTGAGGCACGGGGAGAACATGCACAAATTATACACACACATGGCCGAGACGGGATTCGAACCCGGACCCTGATGGAGTGAGGCAAACGTGCTAACCACTAAACCACCGTGCCCCTCACTACATCATCACTAAAACACTAAAAACATTATAAATGCAGTTCATCTACAGAATTGATCCTGGGTCATTTCACACACACACACTTTCCTTTAGGAATACTAAACACGCTGATGGTGATGACCAGAAGGACGATTATCCTCCATCCTGACATTGCTTGGAATATATCAAGGGATGACATGACAGCACTGATTTAACATCCAATCTTTCATAGACCTTCTTCCATGTGCATAAAATGTGTAGGTTTTTGTATTCATTAGATCTTCCTCATATGGGATTAGTCCTTACAGCTCTCGGGCTGCTGACACTTATTTGATTAGCGATCTGCAGGAGTCTCGTTTAGTCATTCAATTAACCTTGTCATGGACAAAATAAACGAACGGGTGCAGCTTAACCATGCTAGGATTTGATTTCACAACCTTCAGATGAAAAGACCACCACCCTACACTAGAGTGGAAAAATATAAGATACGTTTCTCTTCTTATATACCGTGCAATGCTACAAAGCGATGCCATGATACATCCCACTTGGAGGGGTAAGGGCCTTGCTCAAGGGCCCAAAGAGTGGCTAATATGTAATAACTTGGCCCTTGATCGCTACCCAAAGCCCTGACCACTGACAAAAGTTTTTTGTATATCCCAACCATGTCAGAAGCAGGGGACAGATATAATACAGCAACCTTGAAGCACAGAAGGTGAAGGGCCTTGCTCAAGGGCCAAAGAGTGGAAGATTAGTGATATCAGGGCTTTTGAATCTTCTTTTTACAAATATATATATATATATTCATTCATTCATTCATTCATTCATTTTCTACCGCTTTATCCAATCTTCCCTCGGGTCACGGGGAGTCTGTGCCTATCTCAGGCATCTATGGGCATTAAAGCAGGATACACCCTGGATGGAGTGCCAACCCATCGCAGGGCACACACACTCACATTCACATTCACATAAACACACACACACACTAGGGACAATTTTCCAAGGTGCCAATCAACCTGTTTTTGGACCGGGAGGAAACCGGAGAACCAGGGGGAGAAAAACCTGGAGAAAAACCCCCTGAGGCACGGGGAGAACATGCAAAACTCCACACACACACATGGCCGAGACGGGAATCGAACCCGGACCCGGGGGGTGTGAGGCGAACGTGCTAACCACTAAGCCACCATGCCCCTTATACACTATATATATATATATATACAAAATATATATATATATATATATATATATATATATATATATATATATATATATATATATATATATATATATATATATATATATATATACTAAATGTACTAAACTATAGACGTATGTTTACTGAAAAAAAATTAAGAAATAAAGTAAAATAAGTTGTCGCAGGTCTATGGTAGGGAACTGGTCGTGGGTGCTTTACTGTAAGATAATTAGGACACACGTTCGCGGTGTAGTCAGCTGTTGGATCGATTGTACAATCACGCTGATCCCGTGGTGGCAACATAATTGAGGTTCCAGAGCTGAGAACGCTTAAGTGTGAACCTTTAACAAAATATAAAAAAATCAGTATGCAGTGGAACTGTGGAGCTGTCAGTGCAAACACTCTGGCTCCCAGAGCGCGACATTGCTCGGCGACGCACACACACACACACACACACACACACACACACACACACACACACACACACACACACACACACACTTGAGTCAGAGCGAATCCTTGGCGTTGGCTAGTTAGTGTGCATGTGCACGAGGACCAGCGTGGCGGTGTTGATATCAGTATTAGCATGATGCAGATGAGGAAAAGAGAGAGCGGGACGGATCGGAGGACTATAAAGTTCAGCTCCGGTCATCCAATCAGCTCCGGGTGTAGAGACGAATTCCTACTGGCAGTGTGAAATAAAAGACATTGAAAGTAAACACACACACACACAACACACACACATATACACACATATATATATATATATATATATATATATATATATATATATATATATATATATATATGGCTATATATTTGGTGTGTGCACATTGCCTTCAAAGACTTCATACATAGTTGTGCAAGGATAGATATAGATCATATATATATATATATATATATATATATATATATATATATATATATATATATATATATATATATATATATATATATTATTATATATTATTATTATATTATCTATATATATTCGTTCGTTTTCTAGCGCTTTTATCCGATCTTCCCTCGGGTCACGGGGAGCCTGTGCCTATTCTCAGGCGTCTATGGGCATTAAGGCAGGATACACCCTGGATGGAATGCCAACCCATCGCAGGGCACACACACATTCACACATTCACACACATTCATACACTATGGACAATTTTCCAAGGTGCCAATCAATCATGTTTTTGGACCGGGGGAGGAAACCGGAGAACCCGGAGAAAAAACCCCTGAGGCACAGGGAGAACATGCAAACTATTTATATTTGCATAGGAAAAATATTAAAAAAAATAACATAAAATAAAAGCATTTCACTGTTCTGTTCTTATGAATGTTATTTATTTTAATGTATATATATATATATATATATATATATATATATATATATATATATATATATATATATATATATTATATATATATATTATTCTTCACACAGTTTCCTGTCATATTTTACATTTTTATTTGCATGCACACAATACGTTTATTTTCTCATGTGATCCTTTTACACATATTTTTACCTATTTATCCTTTTTATTTCCTTCATTACATTTGTGAGTTTCTTCTCTTTAATGTCTATACCAATCCTATTCTGTACTATTTTATAGCAGATTATTATTTTCTTAGTTATATTTCATTCTCAATAACGATACATTATATTGATTTTTTTTAAATTCTATTTCTATTTGCATATGAAAATCATTTAGAAAAATAAATCAAATACAATAATTTCACTACTCTGTATGTCTGAATTGTATTTATATTCATTCATTCATTCATTCATTCATCTTCTAGCGCTTTATCCGATCTTCCCTCAGGTCACGGGGAGTCTGTGTCTATCTCGGGCGTCTATGGGCATTAAGGCAGGATACACCCTGCCTGCTGCATCACTGCCTGGTTTGGGAACTGCACCGTCACGGATCGCAAGACCCTACAGCGGATGGATAGTGAGGACAGCTGAAAAGATCATCGGAGTGTCTCTCCCCTCTGTCACGAACATTTACAGCACACACTGCATCCGCAAAGCTACCAGCATTGTGGACGACATCACACACCCCTCACACACACTCTTTACACTATTGCCATCAGGGAAGAGGTTCCGAAGCATTCGGGCTCTCACAACCAGACTATGCAATAGTTTTTTCCCTCAAGCCATCAGATTTCTCAACACATAGAACTGGACCTGGACTCACACACACACTCACACACCATCCACTGTTATATTATATTATTATTATTATTATTATTATTTATCTACCTCATTACTGTCCTTTACATGTGTATTGTATATACTGCTCTCACTGACAGTGTTACTGTTTACATGCACATTTTGCACACTTACTTTTTTTATCACTGCTGCTCTAATTGTTCCTTTGCACACTCGCCAAAACGGAATACTTCGAATACTTTGCACTGGGTTGTTGTTGTTTTTTGTATTGTATTATATTGTTAGTTGTTTGTTATGCACTGTCTTGTGTTGTGAACACAGTCTTGTGTCTTTGCGCTGTTTGCACCGGGTTGCACACGATGCACTTTATGTAGCTAGGACAAACTTAGTCTCGTCCTCAGCATTGTGTTGTTGTGTTTGTTATATGTTGTTTTGTGTAAGCACCGGGGTCCTGGACAAACGTTGTCTCATTTCACTGTGTACACAGTCAGATATATATGTGGTTGTAATGACAATAAAAACCTCTTGACTTGACTTGACTTGACCCTGGATGGAAGGCCAACCCATCGCAGGGCACACACACACACACACACACACACACACAAACACTCACACACACACATACATAATCACACACTAGGGACAATTTTCCAAGGTGCCAATCAACCTACCGTGCATGTTTTTGGACCGGGGGAGGAAACCAGAGAACCCGGAGAAAAACCCCCTGAGGCACGGGGAGAACATGCACAAACTCCACACACACATGGCCACGGTGTGAGGCCAACATGCTAACCACTACGCCACCTTGCCCCCTACTGTATTTATATTAATTTTGCATATTATGATAAAAAAAAGCATTTCAATCATGTTTTTTTTTTTACAGGATTTATTAACATTTCTATACTTTAACTCATAATTTCTTGTTTAGATCTGAAAAAATCCATAAATTGCATATTCTAATGTATAATGTACATAAATGCAATAGACGGATAATGGATTTCTCTTACAGAACATGATCACTGAGTTCCTATCCACATTGTGAATAAGGATTAGGACCAGAAAAAGCCGAGGATGAATATTATTCAAAATAAAAATGTCCTTGCTCTGTGTTAAATGACTGTAACTAGCAAGATTAACAAAAAAATGTAAAAAAAAAAAAAAAAAAAAAAAAAGAATCCTACCATTGTGATTTAAAGGAGGTGAAGTGAAATTGAATTCCGGTAGGCTTTGTGTCACGTCCATTACAGTCTCATAGCGTGAGAAACCCGTGTGCCGTTTCCTGACTATACTTTCCACAAGATTTTTCACGTTTTTCTCTTCTTTATACAGCATTAAACAACCTCACCGGGGAAAAGTGTAGAGAAAACCCTCCCTCCCTCGCCCCGTCATGCAGGACCTTCCAGTGATGGATTGTATTTTTCTTCATGCTGACTTGAGATGATTGGATTTGATGATGGACGGCATTGTGGGAGGTCAATGTTCGCTCTTAAAGCCGACTTAAACCATCGCTTATTTGTTTCATACAGATTCATGAAGAGTTTTTCTGCAATGATCATATTTTATATCTTCATCACCACCAGGAGAACTCCATGGAGTCAAGTGATGGGTTTGTAGGTGGTCCAGATGTTTTGGAGCAATGGTGAAATGCCAACGCACTTTCAAAGACATGATATATAGTTGTGCAAGGATAGATCATATATATATATATATATATATATATATATATATATATATATATATATATGTGTGTGTGTGTGTGTGTGTGTGTGTGTGTGTGTGTGTGTGTGTGTGTGCCATGTGCATGTGGAGTTTGCATGTTCTCCCCGTGCCTCTGGGGGTTTTTCTCCAGGTTCTCCGGTTTCCTCCCCGGTCCAAAAACATGCATGGTAGGTTGATTGGCACCTTGGAAAATTGTCCCTAGTGTATGAATGTGTGTGTGTGTGTGTGAGTGTGTGTGTGTGTGTGCCCTGCGATGGGTTGGAAGTCCATCCAGGGTGTATCCTGCCTTAATGCCCATAGACGTCTGAGATGGCGTCACAGACTCCCCGTGACCCGAGGGAAGATCGGATAAAGCGGTAGAAGATGAATGAATGAATGAAGGAATATTTGCATACCATAAATGAATACTTTTCATGTTTCTAATACTGTAATAAAATATAATATTTTATTATATATATCGCTCCCTTTAATAAAATTATTGATTATTTAATATCTATTTTACTCTGTAAATGATTCTTTTAAAATTAATTTCATGTTAATGACAATGTTATTTGTTTAGTGTTGGTTTGAAGTGTAAAATATGGGACATGGCTCCTTTAAGAATTGTGTTCCGGTTGCTTTTCCATATAAACTGGTGATACGGTGTTTAGGTTATACGGAAGCGCTTTATTGCGTTCAGTAAAAATGCGCTTTATTGCAGTAATACGGATTTGGGAATGCGATGCGCTTGCGTAAGGTTCCGTACGGTAATATACGCTAATATAGTGAGGAGATCGTACCTGTTGTGAATGCGCAGATAGTAGGTGTAATTCGGGGGGGAAATTTTGTACTGTATGATATGAGGTATGATTCGTGACGATGAGACCAAAACTGTGGGACAAGTTACGCGCTGACCGAAGCTAGATAGAGATTACAATAGTGATGTTTTTGAAAGCGTCACTAATAACAATAATAACAAGCACAAATGAAGGAGGCACTAATAGGGAAGGAAAGGCTTGGGAGGAAACGAGCTGAGACTCAAGAGAGCTGGAGAGAAACACAGAGAGAGCACAGGCTTGAGAGAACAGAACTAGCAAAAGAACACCGGGAACTCAAGGCAGGAAACAGGAGAAACACTAAAAATAAAACTAGACATGGAATATTTCCTGAAGAAAATGTGAGTGATGTTTGACGATGCCAACCGCAGCTCCGTTTAATATTTAGCGTTGATTTCAAAATGCTAGCTTGTTCGGAGAGACGAGTGTTTAGACACCAAAAACGCACGTTTTGGGCGTTTTTTCGGGAGGGGGCGGGGCTAGTGACGCACATGACATTATCAAATTATCCAGCGTCAGACTCCTGTTAATGTGACGAGCGTTTAGGCATGTCACATGACCCTTGAGTATGTTCACGACCTACTCCATCTCACCTACGAGTGGATATGGCAAATGTGCATGTCGGGCGAACACGGGGCCGAACAGCGGAGCACCAAATTTCACCATTCATTCTCTATGGATTTCCCAAAATTCCCAACAGGTGTGTGAGATTCGGGAGGTATATGATCGTGATCCACTCCGGACCCCCTACGAGTGGATTTGCCGTATGTGCATGTCGGACGCTCACAGGCCCGAACTGTGAGGCACGGAATTTCAACCCCATTCATTTTCTATGGGAAAAAATTCCCGCTTTTTGGCCCCGGGTTCGGAATTCCACGGGGCGATTCCTTATAAAAGTAACAGCACGTCTCACACCATCGGGACGCACGATATGAGGTACGATTCGTGACGATCGGACAAAAACTGCGGGACGAGTTACGCGGCGAAAATGTGACCGAAGCGAGAGAGAGATTCTAATAGTGATGCTTTTGCACACGGCACTAATAAACAGAAGGAAAAGTCAAAGAAACCAATACTTGAAAACTTTAACAGCAAAACTGGTTAGCGATTTTTTCTCTGTGTGTGTGTGTGTGTGTGTGTGTGTGTGTATAAGTAAGCTCTGTCTCTTGAGCCTCTTAGTCATTCTAACAAACTCCAAACAGACAGTGCATTACAATAAAGCAGTGACTCACACCATCCATCTGTTGTGTTTGTACTGTTTGTTCTCGTTCCACTTGGGTTTTTTTTTTGTGTGTGTGTGTGTGTGTGTGTGTGTAACAGTGGGAACGGACCACAGCGACGCAAGATAACAGCGTCTGCATGTTTGCCTTCGCGTCTGAACGGCGTTATCACGTCGCATTCGAAGCTTCGAAAATGTCCCGTGAATTCCAGCGAAGAGGTCACGTGTTCAGGAAAGGAAAAACAAAACAAAAAAACATTCGTCTACGTTTGCCATCGTCTCGAGATGAGTCAAGAAAACGCTTTCTATTTTGTTTTTGGATGAATCCGAACACTTTTTTGTGCCCCCTTGCAAACCTGACAGTTTCATTGTGACTCATTCTTGCAGAGGCGCCACCCAGAGGTGAGAAACGTGCGTACGGCAGCACGGACGAGACACCCTCCGGGGAAATCACGTAAAGATCAAAGTGAGCGATAAACCAGCAAATAAACAACTTTTCACGTGTGTAATCTGGACGATTTGACTATTAAATTGCGATATTCATGAAATCTTGTTTTCCTGTTGTATGTGATGTCAGTCGGATCACAGGCGTCAAGTCACGAAGTATAAATACTGTGTGATCGTAAAAATATTCCTCGTTGCTGCGGATTCATTTTGGCTTCATTCATCGTTCAAAAAATAAAATAAATAAATAAATACCCAGAGGCACGTTGGCTTAGTGGTTAGCACGTTCGCCTCACACCGCCAGGGTCGGGGGTTCGATTCCCGTCTCGGCCATGTGTGTGTGGAGTTTGTGCATGTTCTCCCCGTGCCTCAGGGGGTTTTTTTCTCCGGGTTCTCCGGTTTCCCCCCGGTCCAAAAAACATGCACATGGTAGGTTGATTGGCACCTTGGAAAATTGTCCCTAGTGTATGAATGTGTGTGTATGAGTGTGTGTGTGTGTGTGCCCTGTGATGTGTTGGCATTCCATCCAGGGTGTATCCTGCCTTAATGCCCATAGACGCCTGAAATAGACACAGACTCCCCGTGACCCGAGGGAAGATTGGATAAAGAAGATGAATGAATGAATTTGTGGGATTCTGGAGGTATATGATGGTGATCCACTCCGGACCCCCTACGAGTGGATTTGCCATATGTGCATGTCGGACGCTCACAGGCTGAACTGTGAGGCATGAAATATCGGCCCCATTCATTTTCTATGGGAAAAAATTCCCACTTTTTGGCCTCGGGTTCGGAATTCCGCAGGGCGATTCCTTATAAAAGTAATAGCACACCTCACACCATCGGGACACACGATATGAGGTATGATTGGTGACGATCGGAGAAAAAATGTATCTAATTATAATTATCAACATTAATTCCAACAATATTGTTTGTCCATCATTATGATCGCATCGTTGACGTTCTGCGTGTAAAATCCTCTGTAGAACATGGAGAAACATGAAAGAAGGAGACGGAATTTTGAGGAAAACGCCGCTCTGTGTCAGGAATGATAAAACGTGTCTGGAAAGCAGCCAGGCTGCAGAGTTCAGTCTTCTGAATATAAAACACAGCAACATCTGACCCAAGTGCTGTATCACACCTCAATCACCCTGAGACTCTACAACCTTCACCATCACCTTCATAAAGGCTGCTTCATTCATTCCTATCACACGTGTTCCAAATGACGGGACCTTCCACCCCAAACTACCTGCATGTCATCTTTCCTCCCTCTTTCACCTCCTCTTTTCCTCCCTCCATCCTCTGATATAGCAGTAAATAGGATCTGGAATCTTCTCTGGTCTTCTCTCGGGTCACAGGAGAACCTGTGTCCATCTCAGACGTCTTGGGGCATCAAGGCAGGACACGTCCTGTATACACATCACACACACACACATTCACACACTAGGGACAATTTTCCAAGGTGCCAATTATCCGAACCCGGAGAAAAACCCCCTGAGACATGGGGAGAACTCCATGTGCCCGGGAGGAAATTGTAGAAAACCCCCCTGAGGTACTGGGAGAACTCCATGTGCCGGGGAAGAAACTGGAGAACCTGGAGAAAAAACCCCTGAGACATCGAAAGAACTCCATGTGCCCGGGAGGAAACCGGAAAACCCAGAGAAAACCCCC
>JACRUU010000004.1:23359091-23361591 GCA_030449085.1 Kryptopterus vitreolus | reverse complement strand
ACTTCATCCAGCCGCACGGCCATGCCCCCGATGATACGGGCTTGCGCCGCGGACTCTCTCCTGATCTCATCCAATATATCCCGATCTTCCCCGGACCGGGCTGAGATGGTACCGATCAGCCCCTCCATCCGAGCCACCTTCTGATGTACTTCCGTCAACCGGGTACTTACGTCACCTTTGAGCTCACGCTTTAGGTCCGCTATCGGCGGTAAGATCAATCTGCCTTCAGCGGTTTTAGACAATTTCCGATAAACCAGGGCAATGCCCAGCCAACTCAGCATCAGTCCCAGTATCAAAGTCCAAAATATGTAAATGTCTTGTGTGAGTGACAGACTCTCAAGGCACCGTGGGCGCCAGCTGTTCCATGCGTCCCACACGTACCCCGCAGGCTGTGTTCCCGAAGGGCACCATGGTTCTCCCGGACTTTCCTTTTTCCGTGAAAAAATAGTGTCCAATGCGCTGAAAAAATAGTGTCCAAAAAGTGACCAGCTGATTAGTTCCATTTTTCCTAAACGCCCTGAACGTAAAAAAAAAAAAAGAAAAAAAAAAAACTATTCACAATGTGACGGGTAAAAGTGTCGCGTGGGCGGAGCTACCGGATTGTTTATTTCTGCTTGACACGTGCAGAGTGTAATCCTCGGAGTGTAAATAAATAAATAAATAAATAAATAAATAAATAAATAAATACGTCCGGGAGAAAACGACTCAGCTTGCCTCAGCATTCCTCTCTGTATTTCTTTTTTTTCCCAAATCCTCTTCCCTGTCCGGCAGGGATTTAATTACCGGAAAAGCGACGGCCTTCCGTGGGAAAAAAAAAAAGAAAAAAAGAAAAGAAAAAAGGGAATCTTGGCACCCAGTCACATGGGGGGGGCAGAGTTTCTTCAGCATGGAGATCATGCTCTATTTCCAAACAAGCTGGAGGGCGTGGAGCCTGTGGAGCATCTGGAGAGCGTGTGTGTCCCATCAGGTTACACTAATTCCCACCTCACTCCTTCAACCCCCCACCACCCCCACCCTCGGGGCGTCATCTTTTTCATCTCCGCTTTAATTACGCCCATCCATCCTGCTATTTCCGGCTCGGCGAACGAGGCTGTACGCTAAAAACGGGTCCGAGATTAATTGATGCCGAACAACAACTTTTTATTTATCTTTTTATAGCGAGAGACGAGAGGAAAACAGAACGGACGACAATATAAAGGATGAGAAAAGGGGGGGGGGGGGGGGAATCGTTCTGGTTCTACCAGGGGTGATTGATGGGTTTGTTTATTTGTTTCTATTTTTCTTGCTAAATTGCAGGATAATTGGTTTGAATCGCTAATTGGAGGTGATTAACAGCGACGCCGGCCCTGAATGCCAAACCCATCAGCAAGGTGGCCTGAGATAACACCCTCCCCTCCCACACACACACACACACACACACACACACACACACACACACACACACACACACACACTTTTGCAGATGATGTCTTGTCTTTATTTTTTTTTCTAAACGTCTCATTCCACATTTAGTCCCTCGTTTCCTGTTATGGTTCCATTCGATTCATTTCGGCCAATCAGAGGACAGTAAAGTCAGGTAGGTGATGTGAGGTGAGATGGTCTGGTACTGGTCATATCCATCCCTAAAAGGTTCCAGTCCCTAAAAGGACTGGAAGATCACACGTTCAAACCCCACAACCACCCACCTGCCTACTAGTGGGAGCCCTTGAGCAAGGCCCTTAACCCTCAATTCGCTCAGTCAGTCGCTCTGGATAAGGGCGTCTGCCAGGTGCCATAACTGTAAATGTAATGGGAATCGACGCAATGACCCAATGTTTTTCACGTCACATGACTTGAAGGGAACTTTAGCTTTTACATTTAGAGCATTTGGCAGATACCCTTATCCAGAGCGACTTACAACTGAGGGTTAAGGGCCTTGATCAAGGGCTCCCACTAGTAGCAGGTGGGTGATGGGGGGATTTGACCCAGCAATCCTCTGCTTTTCTGGTCCAAAGGAAGGCCAATGACTTCACCACTGAGCTACTCCTCCCTATTACAGCATGTGCAACACACACACACACACATATATATATATATATATAGATATATATATATATATATATATATATATATATATATATATATATATATATATATCATATTCATTCATTCATTCATTCTTCTACCTGCTTTATCCGATCTTCCCTCGGGTCACGGGGATCCTGTGTCTATCTCAGGCGTCTATGGGCATTAAGGCAGGATACACCCTGGATGGAATGCCAACCCATCGCAGGGCACACACACTCACACACACATTCACACACACATTCATACACTAGGGACAATTTTCCAAGGTGCCAATCAACCTACCGTGCATGTTTTTTGGACCGGGGGAGGAAACCAGAGAACCCGGAGAAAAACCCCCTGAGGCACGGGGAGAACATGGCAAACTCCACACACATGGACCGAGACGGGAATCGAACCCGGATCCTGGCGGTGTGAGGCGAACGTACTAACCACT
>JACRUU010000004.1:23346591-23354091 GCA_030449085.1 Kryptopterus vitreolus | reverse complement strand
TGTGTTTATTATTAGTATTAGTGTATTATTATTGTGTATTATTACAGTTTGTTATAGTGTATTATTATTTTGGATTATTACACTCTGTTATTACAGACTATATTACAGTACATTATTACAGTGTGTTATTACAGTGTGTTATTGCAGTGTTTTATTAGAGTGTATTATTATTGTGTATTATTACAATGCATTATTACAGTGTGTTATAACAGTGTATTATTATTGTGTATTATTACAATTCATTATTACAGTGTGTTATATCAGTGTGTTATTACAGTGTATTGTTACTTTGCATTATTACACTGTGTTATTACAGTATATTACTATATTACAGTATTATTACATTATTACAGTGTGTTATTACAGTGTATTATTACAGTGTGTTATTACAGTGTATTATTGCAGTGTTTTATTAGTGTATTATTATTGTATATTATTACAATGCATTATTACAGTGTGTTATTACAGTGTATTATTATTGTGTATTATTACAGTGTGTTATTACAGTGTATTATTGCAGTGTTTTATTAGAGTGTATTGTTATTGTGTATTATTACAATGCATTATTACAGTGTGTTATAACAATGTATTATTGCAGTGTTTTATTACAGTGAATTATTATTGTGTATTATTACAATGCATTATTACAGTATGTTATAACAATGTATTATTGCAGTGTATTATTACAGTGTGCTATTACAGTGTATTATTATTGTGTATTATTACATGTATTATTAGTGTATTCATTATTACAGTGTGTTATTACAGTGTGTATTATTGCAGTGTGTTATTATTAGTGTGTTATTACAGTGTATTATTATTGTGTATTATTACAGTGTATTGTTACAGTGTATTATTATTGTGTATTATTACAATTCATTATTACAGTGTGTTATATCAGTGTATTATTGCAGTGTGTTATTACAGTGTATTATTATTACTTTGCATTATTACACTGTGTTATTACAGACTATATTACAGTACATTATTACAGTGTGTAAAAACAGTGTATTATTGCAGTGTTTTTTTAGAGTGTATTATTATTATTGTGTATTATTACAACACATTATTACAGTGTGTTATAACAGTGTATTATTGCAGTGTTTTATTAGTGTATTATTATTACAGTGTATTAGTGTATTATTACATTATTACATGTATTATTACATTATTACAGTGTGTATTATTATTACAGTATGTTATAACAGTGTATTATTGCAGTGTTTTATTAGAGTGTATTATTATTGTGTATTATTACAATGCATTATTACAGTGTGTTATAACAGTGTATTATTATTGTGTATTATTACAATTCATTATTACAGTGTGTTATATCAGTGTGTTATTACAGTGTATTATTACTTTGCATTATTACACTGTGTTATTACAGACTATATTACAGTACATTATTACAGTGTGTTATTACAGTGTATTATTGCAGTGTTTTATTAGAGTGTATTATTATTGTGTATTATTACAATGCATAATTACAGTGTGTTATAACAGTGTATTATTGCAGTGTTTTATTAGTGTATTATTATTGTATATTATTACAATGCATTATTACAGTGTGTTATAACATTGTATTATTGCAGTGTTTTATTTGAGTGTATTATTATTGTGTATTATTACAATGCATTATTACAGTGTGTTATAACATGTGTATTATTATTGTGTATTATTACAATGCATTATTACAGTGTGTTATTAACAGTGTATTATTGCAGTGTTTTATTAGTGTATTATTATTGTGTGTTATTACAATGCATTATTACAGTGTGATATAACAGTGTATTATTACAGTGTGTTATTACAGTGTATTATTATTTTGCATTATTACAGTGTTTTATTACAGACTGTATTACAGTACAATATTACAGTGTATTATTACAGTGTATTATTATTGTGTATTATTACAGTGTATTATTATTGTGTGTTATTACAGTGTATTATTATTGTGTATTATTACAGTGTGTTATTACAGACTGTATTACAGAACATTTTACAGTGTGTTATTACAGTTTGTCATTATTATTATTATTATTAATATTATTATTATTATTATTATTGCCGTCTATTTTACAGCTCATTATCACAGTGCATTATTACTTACATTTGTTTCAGAGTATTTATTTACTTATTTATTTGATGTTTACACAGTTAATTAGCTGTTTTAGTGTTTATATTTATTTATGCCTGATGATGGATTAAATGATGAATCCGAACGTCAGTATGAAGATCGTCTCACTGTAACGCAGCGTAATAAAGGTGGACTGAAGCGGGATCAGCGTGTATAGTACAAGCGTGTGTGTAGGTGTAATCGCCAGCCGTCACTTAACTGATTAATTGAACAGAAAGACTTCAGAGAGCTTTCATCTGCTCTTCCTGGCTGTAAGAGGAAGCTGATTAAAAGTTCGCCCCGAGTGCTCATTAAACTCCGACAAGCAGCCGACCCACAGTAAATCACAGGGCGGCGTTACAGCCGTCTCACTGCAGCCCCGTCCACACGGCGGGGATAAAACTCCCACTTATTAAAACCAGGCGTCTGTACCCTACAGATTGTAATTAGTCTGGATTGGTCAGAAAGTAACATCAGGTGACTCTCTCAGCTATAGAGTTAGAGCTATATACAGAATCACACCAAATATTTATCTGTGTTCGCCAGTGTGTGTGTGTATGTGTGTGCGTGTGTGTGTGTGTGTGTGTGTGGGGTGGGGGTCATAGAGAATGATTTTAATGTACCATTTTGTGCATGACAGACTTAAACCATAAAACTCCTACTATATATATATGTATATTTATGTGTGTGTATATATATTTTTTTTATATAATATGCTATTATATAAGGGGGCACGGTGGCTTAGTGGTTAGCATGTTCGCCTCACACCGCAAGGGTCCGGGTTCGATTCACGTCTCGGCCATGTGTGTGTGGAGTTTGTGCATGTTCTCCCCGTGCCTCAGGAGGTTTTTCTCCGGGTTCTCCGGTTTCCTCCCCCGGTCCAAAAACATGCACGGTAGGTTGATTGGCACCTTGGAAAATTGTCCCTAGTGTATGAATGTGTGTGTGTGTGTGTGTGTGTGTGTGTGTGTGTGTGTGTGTGAATGTGAGTGTGTGAGTGTGTGTGTGTCCTGCGATGGGTTGGCATTCCATCCAGGGTGTATCCTGCCTTAATACCCATAGACGCCTGAGATAGGCACAGACTCCCCGTGACCCGAGGGAAGATCGGATAAAGCGGTAGAAGATGAATGAATGAATGAATGAATGAATACTATAATATACTGTAATAATACACTCTAATAACACACTGTAATAACAAACTGTAATACACACTGTAATTATACATAGTTTTTGTCTTTTATTAAATATCTATTTATTTTAACTTATTTATTATTGAGTGTTCATTTAACTTTCTATTTTCTTGGAGATATTTACTGATTTTAATAATTTTTTTTTATTTATTTTAACTTATTTATTATTTGTTTGTTTCTTTTACTTGCATTTTATTTATTTATTTTATATTCATTTATAACTGACTTACTTTTAATGAGCAATTAATGAGCTCAATAAATATTATTTCTATTTATATATTTATTTTATATGGTTATGCGTTGAGGTAAATGCACCATTTATTATATATTATTTTATAGCATTTTTTATATTATTTAGATTTTATTTATGTTTTATTTTTCAATTCATCTTTATACATTTTTCAATTAGATTTTTTAGTTTATTTGCCTATTTTTATTGATATATCTTGATCTATCTATCTATCTGTCTGTCTGTCTGTCTATCTATCTATCTATCTATCTATCTATCTATCTATCTATCTATCTATCTATCTATCTATCTATCTATCTATCTATCTATCTATCTATTAGAGAGAGGGCACACACTCACACACACACACACACACACACACACACACACACACATTCACACACACAATTTTCCAAGGTGCCAATCAACCTACCTTGCATGTTTTTGGACCGGGGGAGGAAACCGGAGAACCCGGAGAAAAAAAAACCTCCTGAGGCACGGGGAGAACATGCACAAACTCCACACACACACATGGCCGAGACGGGAATCGAACCCCGACCCTGGTGGTGTGAGGCGAACGTGCTAACCACTAAGCCACCGTACCCCCTTTATTATTATTATTATTATTATTATTATTATTATTATTATTATTATTATTATTATTATTATTATTTTAATTAAATTCCTATTACCTTTTCTTGAGCAAGTCTGACTTTCACTACCGTCACGATAATGCATCCCTATCTGCCCTCGGCTCGACTCGAGCTCCTGGAGATATATTTTGAGTACATGCGGCGTACGAGGCGCTTCGGGGTTATGAGTCAGAGCGATGATGTGCTAGTGTTTGTATTCAGCCCAGGAATCAGAGTGTAGGTGGTAAATAGATAAGGGTTAGTGCATCACTTCACATTAAACATGATCTTTCCTCAGCGCTGCCTCGCCTCTCTCTCTCTCTCTCTCTCTCTCTCACTCTTTCATTCTTCTTCTTCTTTCTCTTTATCCGTATCTGCCACTCTTTAGTCTCGGATTAGAAATAAAATAGGCCCGTCTCACGTTACATATGTAACCCTGGGACCCTCAGCGAACGAGACGCTGCGGTCGGGGACGAAATGAGTCATCACTATTAGAATCACACTTGGAGTGAAGGGAGCGCCGCAGGAAGTGTGGCGTCAGCGTGGGAATCCCTTCCCGCCGACGTGTCCGAGGGTCCAACATTGACCGACATGGCAATGGGTATAAAATAGGGCAAGGTACCATAATTTCACTGGCCTTCTGGGGGTCGGCCTCCATTGGAATGGGATTTTATGGAGAAGGAACGCCCTTGGAACGACCCCGAAGATGCGCCACCTGAGATTGGACCTTGGTCCTTCTTGGGCGTATGCTACCACCTAGTGTCCCTCTTCCCTTTGTCTTTGGTTCTCCTTTACAGGGACTTCCTAGGGACCTCTCATGGACTGCATCCAGTCCACAACACAGTCCACCTCCCCTATGGGCATTCCTCAACATCCTCTCTTATGGGCAACATCTTCCCATATATGCATTCCCCAACATCCTGAACTGTGGCCATTCCCCATCCTCCCATATAGGCATTCCCCAACATCCTGCCCTGTGGGCATTCCCCAACATCCTACCTTATGGGTATTCCCCAACATCCTGCCCTGTGGGCATTCTCCAACATTCTCCCATATATGCATTCCCCAACATCCTGAACTGTGGCCATTCCTTATCCTTCCATATAGGCATTCCCCAACATCCTGCCCTGTGGGCATTCCCCAACATCCTACCTTATGGGCATTCCCCAACATCCTCCCATATATGCATTCCCCAACATCCTGCCCTGTGGGCATTACTCAACATCCTGCCCTATGGCCATTCCCCAACATTGTCCCCTATAGGCCTTCCCCAACATCCTTTATTATGGACATTCCCCAACATCCTGCCCTATGTGCATTTCCCAACATCCTCTATTATGGACATTCCCCAACATCGTCCCCTGTGGCCATTCGCCAATATCCTCCCTTAAGGGCATTCCCCAACATCCTCCTCCTGTGGCCATTCCCCAACATCCTGCCCTGTGGGCATTTCCCAACATCCTCCTTTATGGGCATTCCCCAACATCCTCCTCTTTGAACATTCCCCAACATCCGCCCCTGTGGGCATTCCCCAACATCCTCCCCTGTGGGCATTTGGCAGACGCCCGTTTCCAGAGCAGCTTCCAGACCAACTGAGCAGTTGAGGGCTAAGGGCCTTGCTCAAGGGCCCACTAGTGGCAGCTTAGTGGTGGTGGGATTTGAACCTGTGATTTTCCGATCTTCTGGTCCAAACTCCAATGAGCTTTGCCACTGATCTCGCACCAAAGGGTGTAGGGAGGTCCTCCTCCCTCTGAATGTTGGGGAAGGAAAAATGGTAATGCACCTATGTGAGTAGTAAGATATACTCTAAAGTCACTCAAGATGGGACGAGGTCCCAAGTTAGAAGATGTTTGAGGTCTTATTTGAGCCTGGTATCATTTATCAGGGGAAGGCCCAAAGGTGAGTTGCATGTCAATCATCGTGCAGCCCTCCTACTAGAGATGATGGTCCTCAGATCCTCGTCACCCCTGTGGGCTTAAACCGGGAGAACCTCCCAGATGGGAGTGGCTAAGACGGGAGACATTCTGCTTCTGATCCTGGGGATATACCCTGGCATCTGGCTGCCCCTGGGAGCAATGAGGGCGTAAGTGATAGGATGCTGTCGATTTATCCAACCGAATCCATGGTGGTATCAACCGGGGTGTTTACATTCATCTCAAATGTGCTTAATAGGGTTGGAACTTATGAGCAGCAGAACATCTGTATCCAACTCATCTTTATGGAGATTCTGGAGCAGATTGTAGCTCTTAAGTTCTAGTGAAGTCCAAATTCAATGGCACAAAAAAATAATAAATAATAAATAAATAACAATTAAAAAAAAAAACAAAAAAAAAAAAAAAAAATATATATATATATATATATATATATATATAGGGGCACAGTGGCTTAGTGGTTAGCACGTTCGCCTCACACCGCCAGGGTCCGGGTTCGATTCCCGTCTCGGCCATGTGTGTGTGTGGAGTTTGTGCATGTTCTCCCCGTGCCTCAGGGGGGTTCTCCGGTTTCCCCCCGGTTCCAAAAAAAAAAACATGCACGGTAGGTTGATTGGCACCTTGGAAAATTGTCCCTAGTGTATGAATGTTTGTGTGTGTGTGTGTGTGTGTGTGTGTGTGTGTGTGTGTGTGTGTGTGTGTGTGTGTGTGTGTGTGTGTGTGTGTGTGTGTGTGTGTGTGTGTGTGTGTGTGTGTGTGTGTGTGTGTGTGTGTGTGTGTGTGTGTGTGTGTGTGCGCGATGGATTGGCATTCCACCCAGGGTGTATCCTGCCTTAATGCCCATAGACACGCCTGAGATAGACACAGACTCCCCGTGACTAACCCGAGGGAAGATCGGATAAAGCGCTAGAAGATGAATGAATGAATATATACAGACGTGGACAAAATTGTTGGTACCCTTTGGTCAATGAAAGAAAAAGTCACAATGGTCACAGAAATAACTTTAATCTGACAAAAGTAATAATAAATAAAAATTCTATAAATGTTAACCAATGAAAGTCAGACATTGTTTTTCAACCATGCTTCAACAGAATTATGTAAAAAAATAAACTCATGAAACAGGCATGGACAAAAATGATGGTACCCCTAACTTAATATTTTGTTGCGCAACCTTTTGAGGCAATCACTGCAATCAAACGCTTCCTGTAACTGTCAATGAGACATCTGCACCTCTCAGCAGGTATTTTGGCCCACTCCTCATGAGCAAACTGCTCCAGTTGTGTCCGGTTTGAAGGGTGCCTTTTCCAGACTGCATGTTTCAGCTCCTTCCAAAGATGCTCAATAGGATTGAGGTCAGGGCTCATAGACGGCCACTTTAGAATAGTCCAATTTTTTCCTC
>JACRUU010000004.1:23329091-23341591 GCA_030449085.1 Kryptopterus vitreolus | reverse complement strand
GATTCGATTCGTTTCAACTTGAACCGGACTCAAGGGGAAACCCATCCTCCTCTTTGTAATTTAGTAAAGGTATTTAATAGCCATTTAAATCTCTAATCAGAATGACCAAATAGAACTTAAATACAGGTAAATATCCGTATTCACATTTTGGGCATACAATTTGATTCTATACAGTTTGACTTGAATCGATTTGTTTCCATTTGAACGAGACTCAAAGAGAAACCCGTCCCAATCTGGATAATTTAGTAAAGGTATCTAATAGCCATTTAAATCACTAATAATAATAACCAAATAGAACTTAAATACAGGTAAACACTCGTATTCACATCTCGAATACACAATTTGAATCAATTTACTTTGGTTTAATTCAATTCAGATTCTTCCAATTTGATTCGTTTCAACTGGAACTCAAGGGGAGACCCATCCTCATCTTTGTACTTTAGTAATTGTATTTAACTCTCTAATCATAAAAAACAAATACAACTTAAATGCAGGTAAATACGCGTATTCACACCTTGGACATTCAACTCGATTTGATTTAGTTCAATTCGGATCTTCAAAGGGATTTAATGGTAAAGGTATTTAAATCTCTAATCAGAATAACCAAATAGAACTTAAACACATGTGAACACTCGTATTTGAATTTTGGATAAACAATTTGAATCAATTTACTTTGGTTTAGTTCAATTCGGATTCTTCATATTCGATTTGTTTCAACTGGAACCAGACTCAAAGAGAAACCCATCCTCATCTTTGTAATTTAGTAAAGGTATTTAATAGTCATTTAAATCTCTAATAATAATGACCAAATAGAACTTAAATACAGGTAAACACTTGTATTTGAATCTTGGACATACAAGATTCGATTTGATTCAATTCAGTTTGATTTTGGTCAATTCGGTTTGATTCGATTCAATTTGTTTCAGTTCGAACCAGACTCAAAGAGAAACCCATCATCATCTGGATAATTTAGTAAAGGTATTTAATAGCCATTTAAATCACTAATAATAATGACCAAATAAATAAAGGTAAACACTCATATTCAAATCTTGGATAAACAATTTGATTAAATTCTGTTTGATTTAGTTCAATTCGGATTCTTCCGATTCGATTTGTTTCAACTGGAACCGGACTCAAAGGGATTTAAAGGTATTTAAATCTGCAATAATAATGACCAAATAGAACTTAAATACATGTAAACACTCGTATTAGAATCTTGGACATTGATTCAGTTTGAGTTAGGTAAATTCGGTTTGATTCGATTCAATTTGTTTCAGTTCGAACGAGACTCAAAGAGAAACCCATCGTCATCTGGATAATTTAGTAAAGCTATTTAATAGCCATTTACAACTCTAATCAGAATAACCAAATATAACTTAAATACAGGTAAACACTCGTATTTGAATCTTGGATTCGAATCAATTTACTTTGGTTTAGTTCAATTCGGATTCTTCCAGTTCGATTTGTTTCGACTGGAACCGGACTTAAAGGGATTTAATAGTAAATGCATTTAAATCTCTAATCAGAATGATCGAATAGAAGTTAAATACAGGTAAACACTCGTATTTGAATCTTGAACAAACAATTTGATTTGATTAAGTTTGATTTAGTTCAATTCGGATTCTTCCGATTTGATTTGTTTCAACTACAACCGGATTCAAAGGAATTTAAAGGTAAAGGTATTTAAATCTCTAATAATATTGATAATAATAATGATCTTGAATACAAAATGTGATTAAATTTAATTTGGTTTAGTTCAATTCGGATTCTTCATATTCAATTTGTTTCAACTGGAACTGGACTCAAGGGGAAACCCATCGTCATCTTTGAAATTTAGTAAAGGTATTTAAATCACTAATAATAATGACCAAATAGAACTTAAATACAGGAAAACACTCGTTTTCGAATATTGGACATACGTTTCGATTCGATTCGGTTTGATTTAGTTCAATTCGGATTCTTCCGATTCGATTTGTTTCAACTGGAACCGGACTCAAAGGGATTTAAAGGTAAAGGTATTTAAATCTGTAATAATAATGACCAAATAGAACTTAAATACATGTAAACACTTCGTATTAGAATCTTGGACATTGATTCAGTTTGAGTTAGGTCAATTCGGTTTGATTCGATTCAGTTTGTTTCAGTTCGAACGAGACTCAAAGAGAAACCCATCGTCATCTGGATAATTTAGTAAAGCTATTTAATAGCCATTTACAACTCTAATCAGAATAACCAAATAGAACTTAAATACAGGTAAACACTCGTATTCGAACATTGGACATACGTTTCGATTCGATTCGGTTTGATTTAGTTCAATTCGGATTCTTCCGATTCGATTTGTTTCAACTGGAACCGAACTCAAAGGGATTTAAAGGTAAAGGTATTTAAATCACTAATAAGAATGCAAACCTGTCTATAGCAAAACTATGAAATAACAAAACTATGACATGCTGGATATGAAATAGAATTTGCAGAATGCTTCAGTCAGACATTCACTTCACATCCATTTATCATTGTATCAATTTATTTTTCCGTCCTTTCTCCCGTATCCATTTTCCATCCATCCACCCCCTCAATCTATTTTTTCATCCACTCTTTTTTTTTCTATTAATCTTTTACATCCATCTATTTTCATATTCATCCACTTTCTATTTATTGTTTTCTATACAATTCACATTTCCATCTATCCATTTTTCTCTCCCTCCTATTTCCCATTCATCCATCTGCCTATTCTTCCAATCTATTATTGTTTCTATCAATCGATTTTTCATCAGCCATTTAATCCATCAATTTACTGGACAAGGTCTTTCAGCATGAGCATTAAGGGCCATGTTCAAGGTCCCACTAGAGGTAGCTTTGCAGTGGTGGGATGTCAACCTGTGACCAGTCCATCGGCCAGTGCCATAACCACTGAGCTACCACAGGGTGGAGTGTTGATTGGTATAAAGCTAACAGTGGCCTCTACTGGTGGGCAGGAGTACTGCACTAGACCTTTTGATATAGTGTACAGTCTATCTATCTATCTATCTATCTATCTATCTATCTATCTATCTATCTATCTATCTATCTATCTATCTATCTATCTATCTATCTATCTATCCATCCATCCATCCATCCATCCATCTATCTATCTATCTTTTGCAATGTACAAAGGGCCTTATCAAGAGTGACTTTCATTCCTCATCACTTCATTAAGGGCCTTTCTCAGGGTCCCAGAAGTCACGACTAGGATTTAAACTCATGACCTACACACCCAAAGTACAACATCGTAACCACTAAAAACGTATATATTCCATTTCCATCGATTGTATAATAAAAATATGCATTTTTTTCAAATCTAAATACGTTTTTAATGGCATTATTGATTAGTGGTAGGTGGATACGGATGGTGAGCCGTAACAAGGAGCAGCCGGAAGAAGAATATGTAGTAGTTTGATGTTTTAAGTTCTTCAAATCCCTTTTATGAGTCGTTTAGATTCATTCCTTTTAACCCCCTTTATAGCTTGTATGGGAGTCATATGACCAAAGGACAAAGAACTTGTTCAACCCAAAGGTGGCTGTTTATTGAGGCGGTTGCTGGAACCCCTTTGGCCTTCTGACAAGTAGCCCAGTGTCTTAACCACTGCACTACACCACTCTGCTTATAGCCTATGCATTTGCACATGCATGTTCAGTAGAACATGAACAAATCCCCTTGAGTCAAGTTAAAGAGTCGTTGCAAATGAACTGATTCGTTCGTGGCTAATGTGTCACTTTGCATAGCTTGGTGGTGCTGGGATTTGAACCTGTGATCTTCCAGTCCAAAACCTACCAGTCCATAACTCAATGCTTTTACCCCTGAGTTCATTCCCTCCATGCAACCTATGCATTTACTCATGCACGTCTAGTAGTAAATGAACAAATCCTTCTGAGTCAAGTGAAAGAGTCATCTGAAATGAAATGATTCGTTCGTGGCTAAAGAGTCACTTTGCAGAACTGTCACGTTCGTGTGCCGTGCTCGATGCCGTACGTCACTGCGAAACGCAGAAAAAGACGGGAAACACTTCTTATTCATATGCAGAAGTAGCTGGGATTCGAACCTATGACCTTCCAATGCAAAAAAAAAAACAACAAAACAATGCTTTACCCGCCTCCCTATTCAACAAGTGGTCTATTATTATTCAGCAGATAACAGGACCTCTGGGTGTGTGTAAAGGAAATAAATAAACAAACAAACAAACAAACAAATAAATAAATAAAAGATAAACGAATGGTGTGGAAATGGGGGGGGGGGGGGGTTTATAGTCAGGTGAAGCGCTGGGTATTGGAACGAATCCCCGACAGAGCTGTAAATGTAAATGAATTCCACAGGATGGCAGAGCTGCAATACACATGCATCTCTAATGAGAGGCCAGCTGATGAGACAGCGAGAGAGAGAGAGAGAGAGAGAGAGAGAGAGAGAGAGAGAGAGAAGAGAAAAAGAGAGAGAGAGAGAGAGAGAGATGTCCAATGTTCATTTTAGCTGTGATTTTCCACTCGGTAAGGTGAACTGATCAATATTCTTATGATGACGCATCTGAGGAGTGGAGTGGAGTGGGGGGAAGGAGGGGGGGTGGGGGGGTAAAAAAATGAAAATGCAGAGGAAAGAATGAAGCAAAACGAGTGAGCATATTGCAAGTGTGTGTTAGAAAGAGAGCGAGAAAGGGAGTGGGGAAGCAGTGCAAGAGAGAGAGAGAGAGAGAGAGAGAGAGTGAGAGAGAGCAGCAGGCAGAACGAGTCTGGCGAGTGAAGGATAAACGGCACGGATGATCGGCGACGCTTCGCCCGTCCGCATCTCGCTATCGTTCGGGGGGGAAATAAAAAAAACGAGAGAAAAAAAAACGACAACCCTGGAAACACACCATGGAATTTGTGAATTTGCTTCATAGCAGGAGGCTTGCCGTTTTTTCCACTCGTTTCCACTCGGCTCCTGCGCTTTTCCCCTTGGATTTGTCCTTCGTCTGGCTTTTCCAGAAGTCTGCAGAAAACGACAGTTGAATGCAATCACTGATGTTCACAAAAGAATGGGTAAGTACGCTGCTTTCATTTACAACACACACACACACACACACACACACACACACACACACACACACACACACTTGCGCTCTGGACCTGAATAGGAAATGAATAGTGAATGGTGAAGAGGCGCGAGCGAGGGAGGCGAGCGCTCGTGCATTTCAAATATCGTTGGCGTATTTTTCGGGGCGACCATTTTCCAGTCTGACGAACTTGTAGCGTTAAAAAAAAAAAAAAAAGTCTCTGGAAACGCAGCTTAAACAAACGTTAAATTGGGGGTTCGATCGTAAAACATGCAACAGATTTCGCGGGCGAAGAATCGTGCGCCAACTTTATGCACATCCACAGCGACACTCTTATACCCTGCTGAGATCCGTTCTGCTTATCTTTAAACCCACCCAGGTTTTCATTCCAAGGTGGCCATTGGTGGGACGAGCACCAGCGGCACTGTGTGTGATCAGCATGCTCTTGTGCCTGCCTCTCACATCGTGCACAGCCTGCCCCCGGAAATGCCGCTGCGAGGACCTGCAGTTTTACTGCGACACGCAGGGACTCTCGGCGCCCCCGGACGCCGTGGACAGAGGAGCCCTGGGACTCTCGCTCCGGCACAACAGCATCGAGGAGCTGAGCTCCGACCGCTTCTTCGGCTTCACCCAGCTGACGTGGCTCCACTTGGACCACAACCAAATAGTGAACGTTCATGAGGACGCCTTCCAGGGGCTCTACAAGCTCAAGGACCTCAACTTGAGCTCCAACCGCATCGCCAAGCTGCCCAACACAACCTTCATCCACCTCATCAACTTGCAAATCCTGGATCTATCCTTCAACCAGATGACCGCTCTGGAGCCCGAGCTCTTCCACGGGCTTAGGAAGCTCCAGATCCTGCACCTGAGATCCAATTCGCTGAGGACTATGCCCGTCAGGGCTTTCTGGGACTGCTGGAGTCTGGAGTACCTCGGCTTGAGCAACAACCGGCTCCGGAGCCTGGCTCGGAACGGCTTCGCCGGCTTGATCAAGCTCCAGGAGCTCCATTTGGAACACAATCACTTGACCAAGATCAACTTGGCCCACTTCCCGCGCCTGGTCGCCCTTCAGTTCCTCTATTTGCAGTGGAACAAGATCAACAATTTGACATGTACCATGGAGTGGGAGTGGAGCACTCTGGAAAAGCTGGATTTAACCGGGAACGAGATTCGCACGCTGACCCCGGAGGTGTTCGAGACTTTACCCAACCTGAAAGCTCTTCTACTGGATAACAACAAGTTGACCAGCCTTGATACCAAAACGACGGATATGTGGAGGTCCCTGAATATCATCGGCTTGTCCAGCAACCTTTGGGAATGTACCAGCAGGATCTGCAGCTTGGCCAGTTGGCTGAGTAAGTTCAAGGGCCGATGGGAGCAGTCCATTCTTTGCCACAGCCCCGAGTTCACGCAGGGCGAGGAAATACTCGACGCAGTCCACGGATTCCAGCTCTGCCAGAACATCATGGCGCCACCGCCGCCACCGACCAGCACTACCATGGAGGCCACGTTACCCCAACAGTTCACCAGACCTTTGTTTGGGAATATGCAGACGCCGACGCAAGACTTCTACGCCGAGAATCTGGGTAGCTTTAGCATTTTCACCACCCCGGCCATAACCTCCAAGAGTCCCACGGACGGCACCCCAGGCGATGAGGCGGGAGGCGTCACCGACGACTCGGCGCTGATGGACAACATGGTACAGACCCAGACGATCATCGTAGGCACCATGGCGCTTTTATTCGTCTTCTTCCTTATCATTTTCCTCGTGTACATCACGTGGAAGTGCTGCCCTCACACGGCGCGACGGAGCCGCCACTGCCTGACCATTCCCAACAGGCAGCCAAACCGGACGCAGGAAATGCAGCCGATGGCCGATCCGGACACGCCGCTGCCCTATAACGAGTACGAGCTGACTCACAACGACGGCGCACTTGTTATCATTAACGGCTACGGCCAGTGCAAGTGTCAGAAATCGTCTTACAGAGAGTGTGAAGTATAAACACTATTTATTAATACAGGATTGTTGGACGTCTCGGACGTTTCCAATCGGATTTGTTTATAAATATTTCGCTTTGTAAGGAAAAAAAAGGGAAATTCTTAAAAGATTGGGTAAAAAAAAAGGATAAAAATATGGATGGCTGGTATTTTTAGAGAAATGATCTGAAAACGAAAACGCCACAATAAAAATCTGATCGATCCATTTCTGCTATTTATTTCTCCTTACTTTTCTTTCTTTTTCTTTCTTTCCTTTATCCATCATTTATTTCTTTCTTCCTTCCTTCCTTCCTTCCTTCCTTCCTTCCATTTCTGCTATTTTTTTCTCCATACTTTTTTCATTTCTTTCTTTCTTTCGTTTTTCTTTTCTTTCTTTTTTTCTTTTTTTCTTTCTTTCTTTCTTTCTTTCTTTCTTTTTCATGCATCCATTATTTCTTCCTTCCTTCCTTCCTTCCTTCCTTCCATTTCTGCTATTTTTTTCTCCATACTTTTCATTTCTTTCTTTCTTTCTTTCTTTCTTTCTTTCTGTCTATGCATCCATTATTTCTCTTCTTTTCTTCCTTCCTTACCACTTTCTTTCTTTCTTTTTTCTTTCCTGCTATTCATTTCTCCATACTTTTCATTCTTTCTTCATTTCTTTCTTCTTTATTTCTTCCTTTGATTTCCTGATGCCATTCTTTTCCTATTTCTTCCTTCCTTCCTTCCTTCCTCTTTCTTTCTTTCTTTCTTTATTCCTTCCTTCCTTCCTTCCTTCCTTCCTTCCTTCCTTCCTTCCTTCCTTCCTTCCTTCCTTCCTTCCTTCCATTTCTGCTATTTATTTCTCCATACTTTTCATTTCTTTCTTTCTATCTTTCTTTCTATGCATCCATTCTTTTTTCCTTCCTTCCTATCATTTCTGCTATTCATTTCTCCATACTTTTCATTTCTTTCTTTCTTTCCTTGATGCAATCCATTATTTCTTCGGTTCCTTCCCTTCCTATTCCTTCCATTTCTGCTATTTATTTCTCCATACTCTTTCATTTCTTTCTTTCTTTTTCTTTCTTTCCTGTAAATCTTTCTTTCTTTCTTTCTTATTTCTTTTCTTTTTTATTCTTCTTTAATTGTATTTTTTTTTTATTGCATCCATTCTTTCTTCCTTCCTTCCTTCTGCCCTTCCTTCCGACCATTTATGCTATACATTCTCCATTTCTTCTTTCTTTACATTTCTTTCTTTCTTTCTTTCTTTCTTTCTTTCTTCTTTTTCTTTCTTTCTTTCTTTCTCTTCTTTCTTTTTCTTTTTCTATAGCTATCTATCTATCTGTCTATGCATCCATTATTTCCTCCTTCCTTCCTTCCTACCATTTCAGGAAGTGTCAGAAATCGTCTTACAGAGAGTGTGAAGTATAAACACTATTTATTAATACAGGATTGTTGGACGTCTCGGACGTTTCCAATCGGATTTGTTTATAAATATTTCGCTTTGTAAGGAAAAAAAAAAGGGAAATTCTTAAAAGATTGGGTAAAAAAAAGGATAAAAATATGGATGGCTGGTATTTTTAGAGAAATGATCTGAAAACGAAAACGCCACAATAAAAATGTGACGGAGGTGTAATATCAGAGACGACTGTGTTTATGTGATACATGACATTTCACTAATAATCACAACTAATGATTGACTTTAGAAAGAAAGAATTCAATGGCAGGAAATCAGTCAGAAGTCAAAACTACAGCCAGAAATTATATCTTCTTCTTTCCTTCCTTTACTGCTCTTCCTTTCTTTCTTTTTTCCTTCCCCTTGTTTTCATCTTCTTTTCCCACGTTCTTTTTCTGTTTTTAGTTTAGTTTTGTATTTTCTTTCTTTCTTTTTCTCTTTTATTTTTCCTCATTTTTTTTGTTTTCTGTAAGCCTTTTTAATTTCTTCTTTCTTTCTTTCTTTCTTTCATGCATCATTATTTTCCTTCCTTCCTTCCTCATTTTGATAATCCGTACTTTCTTTTTTTTCTTTTTCTTTCTTTCTTTCTTTCTTTCTTTCTTTCTTTCTTTCTTTCTTTCTTTCTTTATCTCTTTCTTTTCTGTCTATGACATCCATTATTTCTTCTTCATTCCTACAGTTCTGTGCTTCTATGTATTTTCTTTCTTTCTTTCTTTTCATGTTTCTCTTTTCTTTCTTTCTTTCTTTCTTTCTTTCCGTTTCTTTTTCGGTTTTTCATTCTTCTTTCTTTCTTTCTTCTTTCTGGCTTCGACAATTTTTATTAATGTCTTCCATAATTTTCTTTCCTTCATTTTCTCATCTTTTTTCTTTATAATTTTCCTTTCTTTCTTTCTATTATTTCTTTCTTTCTTTCTTTCTATCATTTTTCTTTTCCTTATTGGGTATTCTTTCCATTTCTGCTATTCATTCTCCATACTTTCTTTCTTTCTTTCTTTCTTTCTTTCTTTCTTTCTTTTCTTTTATTTCTTTTTCTTTTCTTTTCTTTCTTTCTTTCTTTTGGGTATTCATCGATCCATTTCTGCTATTTATTTCTCCATTCTTTCTTTACTTTCTTCTTTAATTTCTATTTATTTTTCCTCATATCTTTTTCTTTCTATTCTATTTCTATTCTTCTTTTAATTTTTTCTTTCTTTTCTTTCTTTCTTTCAATGCATATTCTTTCTTTCTTTTTTTCTTTTCTTTCCTTTCTTTCTTTCTTTCTTTCTTTCTTCTTTCTTTCTTGATACCATTTCTGCTATTCCTTTCCCCATATTTCATATTTCTTTCTTCTTTCTTTCTTCTTTCTTTTTTCTTTCTTTCTTTCTTTTCTTGATGCATCCATTATTTATTCCTTCCTTCCTTCCTTCAATTTCTGCTATTCATTTCTCCATACTTTTCTTTCTTTCTTTCCCTTTATTTTTCCTCAATTTTTTTCTACTTTTAGTTTCGTTCTTCTGTTAAGCCTTTTCTTAATTTCTTTTTTTCTTTCTTTCTTTCTTTGATTTCTTTCATAATTTTTCTTTCTTTCTTTCTTTCAATGGAATTGCATTATTTTTTTCTTCCTTCCTTGCTACCCTTTCTGCTATTCATTTCCCCATATTTCATATCTATTCTTTTTTCTTCTTTCTTTCTTTCTTTCTTCTTTCTTTATTCTCTTCTTCTTTCATTCCTTGATGCATCCCCATTATTTCTTCCTTCCTTCCTTATTTTTTGTATTATGTTTGTTTATTTATTTATTTCATTCTTTCGTTCTTCCTCGTTCCTTCGTTCATTTCTTAGTCTCTTCCTTCATTCCATTTTTGCTATTTATTTCTCCATGCTTTTCATCTCTTTCTTCTTGTGCATTCTTTCTTTCTTTCTTTTTCATTATTGTTCCTCTTCTTTTTCTACTTTTAGTTTCTGTTTTTCTTACTTGCCTTTTCTTTCTTTCTTTCTTTCTTTCTTTCTTTCTTTCTTTCTTTCTTTCTTTATTCTCTTTTTCGTTCTGTCTTTCTTTCTTTCTTTCTTTCTTTCTTTCTTTCTTTCCTCAGTGCATGCATTCTGTCTTCCTTCCTTCCTTCCTTCCTTTCTACCATTTCAGTTATTCATTTCTCCATACTTCATATCTTTTGTTCTTTCTTTCTTTCCTCAATGCATACATTGTTCGTTCCTTCCTTCCTTCCTTCCTTCCTTTCTTCCTTCCTTCATTCCTTCCTTCTGACATTCCTTCCATTTCTGCTATTCATTTCTCCTTACTTCATATCTTCCTTTCTTCATTCCTCGATGCATCCATTCTTCCTTCCGTCCATCCATCCTTCTTTCCTTCCTTCCTTCCTTCCATTTCTGCTATCCATTTCTACATACTTTTCATTTCTTTCTTTCCTCAATGCATATGTTATTCGTTCGTTCGTTCATTCGTTAGTTCGTTTGTTCCTTCCTTCCTTCCTTCATAGTTTTTATTTCTTCTTATTTTGCTTTTCTTTCTTTCATTCATTCATTTTTCTTTCTTTCTATTCTATCTGTCTCAGTGTCTGTCTCTCTTTCTCCCTTTTGTCCTTCCTTCCATCTGTCACTTGTCCTCACATGTCTCACACGTCTTTTCTCAGGTAGAAATCTCCACTCTGACATAATGAGTGTAAAAGATAAAAACTGGATTTGACTTTATATAATATTTAATAAGCATTGAAGGGAAACAGAATTCAGCTGTGATGACGTTTGGGTTTGTGTGTAATAATGTCACGCTCACGACGCTTCAGCTTCAAGGACAACGCGATGAAGAGAGTCGAGATTGTGTGGAATAATAAGTGGAATAATTGTAGCTCGTGCTGGAAAAGAACATCTGCGGAAATACTGCGTAAAATATAAACGTAACGTTAAAAACTCTGAAACCACGCTGAGGAATGACGAGTGCACACATTTAAAGCTTATAAAGCATATATGTAAAAAAAAAAAAAATATAAAATAAAATATATATATATATATATATATATATATATATATATATATATATATATATATATATGGATATGGTTAGCACATTCGCCTCTCACCGCCAGGGTCGGGGTTCGATTCCCGTTTCGGAATAGTGTGTGTGTGGAAATGTGTGTGTGGAGTTTGTGCATGTTCTCCCGTGCCTCAGGGGGGTTTTTCTCCGGGTTCTCTGGTTTCCCCCGGTCCAAAAACATGCACAGGTAGGTTGATTGGCACCTTGGAAAATTGTCCCTAGTGTATGAATGTGTGTGTGTGTGTGTGTGTGTGTGTGTGTGTGTGTGTGTGTGTGTGATGGATTGGCATTCCATCCAGGGTGTATCCTGCCTTAATGCCCATAGACGCCTGAGATAGACACAGACTCCCCGTGACCCGATGGAAGATCGGATAAAGCGGTAGAAGATGAATGAATGAATGATTGATAGATATATATATATATATATATATATATATATATATATATATATATATATATATATATATATATCTATATAGTATAATCCAGGGCTTGTGGTGTGTCACATGATTTTATTGCTCGACGTGGAGGTGAATAACGAGCACAGGGTGAATCGGAGAGGATTATAATGCTGTAAGGTCTCACACACTAGTCATGGATTATCCTTTTACACCGTGGTCACTTCTCTGTCAGAATCGACAAGTTCAAGCTGTCTGCAGAGCAAAACTGAATGGATGCGTAGTTGTTGATTTTCCTTATTCCTTTTCTAAACCATAAACAACAACAAATCCGTGCCGTAGAAATGCATTTACGTCTATCGTTTTAATAAACGAGTATTAAAGAAACACAGAGAAAGGAAATTTGGCCTCTCCATTATGCATTAAAACGGCGTATTCATTTCCATACCGCATTTACTCCCCATTCACCCCCATAAGAACCCATAAGAACCGTTCACACCCATCCCAATGGTGTTCAAAGGGATTGGAGCTTTATACCATCTTCTACATCTTCTACATATTCTAAGCCATAGAGTATCTACATCACATTGTTGTGAAGTCTTAAATGTCCA
>JACRUU010000004.1:23319091-23321591 GCA_030449085.1 Kryptopterus vitreolus | reverse complement strand
TCTGACTGATGTTGCAAAAACATTTCTTTCTTTCTTTCTTTCTTTCTTTCTTTCTTTCTTTCTTTCTTTTTTTCCCCATTGAACCACTGAATTCCAGGTCCAAACCTTTGTTTGGCTTTTGGGAATCAGTAGAAAGAAGTGTTCAAGAAGAATGAAAGTCTTTGAGCAACAAAAGAGAAAATGAGGTCACAAGAGAAATGGTACATAAGGAGATATAAGGAGATGTGTAATAACCTGGCGTTATTGTGACGTATACGCAGTGTCTATCTGTCTGTCTGTCTCTCTGCCTATCAGTCTATCTATCTATCTATCTATCTATATATCTATCTATCATTTTCTATCTATCTATCTATCTATCTATCTATCTATCTATCTATCTGCCTGTCTGCCTGTCTGTCTGTCTGTCTGTCTGTCCGTCCGTCCTTCTATCTGTCTGTCTGTCTGTCTGTCTGTCCGTCTGTGTATTTCTGTCTGTCTGTCTGTCTGTCCATTCGTCCTTCTATCTATCTGCCTGTCTGCCTGTCTGTCTGTCTGACTGTCCATCCGTCCGTCCGTCCGTCCGTCCGTCAGTCTATCTATCTATCTATCTATCTATCTATCTATCTATCTATCTATCTATCTATCTATCTATCTATCTATCTATGTATCTGCCTGTCTGTCTGTCTGTCTGTCGTCGTCCGTCTGTCTATCTGTCTGTCTGTCTGTCCGTCCGTCCTTCTATCTATCTATCTGTCTGTCCTGTCTGTCTGTCTGGTTTTCTATCTGATCTGTCTGTCCGTTCCTTCTATCTATTGCTCTGTCTGTCCGTCGTGTCTATCTCTGTCTGTCTGTCCGTCCGTCCTTCTATCTATCTATCTGCCTGTCTGTCTGACTGTCTGTCCGTTCTTCTATCTGTCTGTCTGTCTGTCCGTCCGTCTGTCCGTCACTGTCCATCTTTCTTTCTATCTATCTATCTATCTATCTATCTATCTATCTATCTATCTATCTATCTATCTATCTATCTATCTATCTATCTATCTATTCTATCTAATTCTTATCTTACACACACTATTTAGATTTTATTTAGATTTTTTCCCCCATTTATTTATTCTCAGTTTTTTGTTTTTGTTTATGTTTACAAGTGGGAAGTTTGTAAACAGCATTTCACTGCATGTACGTCTGTGAATGTGACAAACACAATTTGCATTTGAAAACAGTCACGTCCTCTTTATCTATTCCGGCGTCTCGTAGCGAGTCAGAAACGCGAGTCAGAGACGCGAGTCAGAAACGCTGAAAGCTCTTCTTTATGACTTTTGAACCCGTCGCACTCGTACGATCGGAAACGCGCTACGATGTAATCATCAACGCTAAGTGAGCATCCAGATAAAAGCAGTGATGGAAAGGAAATGACAGCGTGTGCACTCGGGCCGGATCCGGGACTCACTCAGATGCGTCCTAACGTCCTGATATGATTTATAAATGTAGAATGAGGTTAAAGCCTCGAGGTCTGCGGCCGGATCACAGCATGAAAAGAGCCTTCGACTGCAGAGGGGCAAATATTTAATCACACCATAACCATTTATGGCTAAACGCTCCGTCTCTTTCTCTCACTCTCCTCTTTTTCTCACTCTTTCTCTCTCTCAATCAACGTCGCATATTTATTCTCATATATTTGCAATTGTATCTTTTTGTTATTATGTATTTAATAATAAAAAATAAATATTTTTTTTATTTTTTATTATGTTTATTTTTATATTATAATATATATATTTATATTATATATTATCTTCTTAATATCTATTATTGGATTCTTATTCTATATCATTATTGTAAAATATTTTGTCTGTTATTGTTATTATTATTATATATTATTATTGATATTATATATTATTATTATTATTATTATTATTATTATTATTATTATTATTATTATTATTATTATTATTATTATTATTATTATTATTATTATTATTATTATTATTAGTCATTATTGTGTTATTTTTACTCTACTCTATATATTGTTCTATCTATCTATCTATCTATCTATCTATCTATCTATCTATCTATCTATCTATCTATCTATCTATCTATCTATCTATCTATCTATATCTATCTATTTATTTACCCGTCTATCTGTCTATCCGTCTATCTATCGTAATCATAATGGTTCTTTACTAAGTCAAAAACTTTTCTTTTTTCTCGTCTTTCTATTTTTTTCTTTTCGTTTGTATTTCTTTTTTCTCTTTTCTTGTCCTTGGTTCGTTCTTTTCTTTCCGAGTGAGAATTTTAACATCAGGTATGACTTCATGTCCTTCAGAAGAGTGTTTTATGTAGAAAATGTCCGTCATCGTCCTCGCATGACTCCGCGTTCACCTTAAAAATCACACTAAAGCTTATATAAGGGAGTTGGAGTCGCTGCTGATGAACGGCACTCGCGTGTGAGAGCGCTCTGATCTCGCCTGTAATCCGGACAGAACCGGGAAGAACGTTCTCTACCTGCATTCACCAAAATAAACAATTA
>JACRUU010000004.1:23296591-23316591 GCA_030449085.1 Kryptopterus vitreolus | reverse complement strand
GATTAATAACCACTTGAATATTTATTTATTTCATTTCGTTACATTAGATATATATATATATATATATATATATATATATATATATATATATATATATATATATATATATATATATATATCGTCATTATTATCTCTGAAATAGATGTTTTTGGTAATAATAATTAATAGGTCACTTACTAGTATAATGATTGTTTAGTGCCAAAAAACGTCTCAAAAACCACTTCCTGCCAAAAAAAAAAAAAACCCTCTCTATATAACATATAATATAATAATATATAATATTAATTAAATTATTGCTAAATATTCATTATATAATAAGCTGAGTGTTGCTGTAAGACAGGAAATGAACAGAGTGAGTATGAGTTCTCCTTCCTCAGGCGCTGATGTTTGATTCTGAGATAATGAGCAGATATGAAACACTGCTGTACAGGCAGAGACGTGAGATTAAACACATTTAAAGCATTTAAATGATGGAGATATGAGACTTCTAACAAAAAAAAAAGAGACTTGCTGGCTGTGAATTTCACTTTATACGAGTGTTTAGGGTGTACTGATCTTAGAATGAGCTTAGAAACTATTTATTTATTTATTTATTTTGTGAATCAACAAGTATATTAGAAATACAGCCCTGGCATATTGATATGTTCTTTTTGAGGACTCCTGGAGAAGAAATGAACCTACAGGTATAGAATATGTACAAACAGCAGTTCTGGGTGTTCTTTGTTGTGTTTTTCATTTCATGATGCAGAACACATTCCAGTTCAGCACCGACACTTTCCTACTATAAAGTCATGCCGTCGTAAAAGACGCAGTGTGCGGTCAGCACCGTCCTGCTGAACTGTCCTGCTCAAATATACAAGGTATTCCCCGAATAATAGGGTTTCTGTCTGGAAGTATTGGTTGGTCTAAAACCTGTATATAACATTCAACATTGATATAGCAGCATTAATACAACCTGTGTTGGATGAATGGACAGACAGACAGACAGACATGGACAGACATGGATAGATAGATGATAGATAGATAGATAGATAGATAGATAGATAGATAGATAGATAGATAGATAGATAGATAGATAGATAGGTAAATAGATAGATATCTATCTATCTATCTATCTATCTATCTATCTATCTATCTATCTATCTATCTATCTGTCTGTCTGTCTGTCCATTCATCCATCACTCCATCACTCATCACCCATCCATCCATCTATCTATCTATCTATCTATCTATCTATCTATCTATCTATCTATCTATCTATCTATCTATCTATCTATCTATCTGTCTGTCTGTCTGTCCATTCATCCATCCATCAATCCATCTACTCTATCTATCATCTCTATCATCTATCTATCTCCATCTATCTATCTTATCTATCTATATATCTATCCTCCATCTATCTATCTATCTATCTATCTATCTATCTATCTATCTATCTATCTATCTATCTATCTATCTATCTATCTGTCTGTCTGTCTGTCTATCATCCTGCTGTCTGTCATATCCTATCATCATATCATACATCTATCTATCATCTATCTATCTATCTATCTGTATCTGCTCCATCATCAATCACTCATCCATCATCCATCCATCTATCTATCTATCTATCTATCTATCTATCTATCTATCTATCTATCTATCTATCTATATATCTATCTATCTATCTATCTATCTATCTCCATCATGTCTATCTTTCTGTCTGTCTGTCTGTCCGTCCGTTCATCCATCACTCCATCAATCCTCAATCTATCTATCTAATCTGTCTATCTTTCTGTCTGTTCTGTCTGTCTAGTCCGTCCGTTCATCCATCATCCATCCATCCATCTATCTATCATCTATCTATATCTATCTATCTATCTATCTATCTATCTATCTATCTATCTATCTATCTATCTATCTTTCTGTCTGTCTGTCTGTCTGTCCGTCTCCGTCCGTTCATCCATCACTCCATCCATCCATATCTATCTATCTATCTGTCTATCTTTCTGTCTGTCTGTCTGTCTGTCCGTCCGTTCATCCATCACTCCATCCATCCAATCTATCTATCTATATACTTCTATCTATCTATCTATCTATCTATCTATCTATCTATAATCTATCTATCATCTATCATATCTATCTATCTATCTCTCTGTCCATCCTCACTCCATCATCCATCCTCCCATATCTATCTATCTATCTCTATCTATTCTATCTATCATCTATCATATCTATCTATATCTATCTTCTTTCGTCTGTCGTTGTCCATCATCCATCACTCCATCACTCCATTCCATCTATCTATCTATCTATCTATCTATCTATCTATCTATCTATCTATCTATCTATCTATCTATCTATCTGTCTGTCTGTCTGTCCATTCATCCATCACTCCATCACTCCATCCATCCATCTATCTATCTATCGAGCGAGCGAGCGAGCGAGCGGCGGGCTATCTATCTATCTATCTATATATCTATCTCTATATCTATCTATCTATCTATCTATCTCTCTATCCACATCGATCTAATCTATCTGTCTATCTTGTCTGTCTGTCTGTCTGTCCGTCCGTTCATCCATCACTCCATCAATTTCCTCAAAATCTATCTATCTATCTTGTTACACAGAGAGAAAACGGCTCCGTCCACATAAACGTTGGTGTTTTGACAGTAATTGTGTTTAATAAACTGAGAAGCCAATTTTATAAAACAAAGCATATAATCAAATAAAAATAAAACGTTTTGTTTAATGTTTAATGTTTAATGTTTAAATGACCTCTTCTCTCTGGATGAAGGGATGATCTGCGTACAGACGGGTGTGTGTGAGTATTTCCAACCCTGCAGATCTGGTGTGATTTTCAGGGAGAGAATCTCTCGGGTTTACACACAATGCTGCAATACGAGGAGGAGGAGGAGGAGGAGGAGGAGGAGGAGGAGAAAACACAGTGTGAGCTGCAGTTCTGTTTACAGAAACACTTTGTTGATACGGTCAAGAGAGAAAAGCCAGACTGGGGTATTTCTTTATTTTTTTTTGCTGACAAACACGCAACAGCAAGTAAGAAAAGCACTTGAGAAGTTGAGATGTTAAAGCAGGGAAAGTCCAGCAGAAGCCACGACCTGATCCCGGTCCACTTTTATCAGTCAGAAAACATTGAGTCTGCATGGAATTACCAAGACTGGATTATCGAAGGCTGCACAGTAGAGGAACATGAGGTATATCAGTAGAAGAGTGCAGGGAGGATGATGAAGGACAAGAGGAAGGCCGTAGATAAGGTTTATGTATTACAGTTTTTTTGGCAGGGCGAATCATAACTGAACAGTTAAGAGTTACGCATTCTCTCACTCTCTTACTCTCACTCTCTTACTCTCTTACTCTCACTCTCTTACTCTCACTCTCTTACTCCATCATCCGCCAGTGGCAGCTTCGTGTTGGTGGTGGGATTTGAACCTGCGACCTGCGAACCTGCGATCTGCTGATCCAATCCAGTAACCACTAACCAGGCCAATGCCATAACCACTGAGCTACCATATATATATATATATATATATATATATATATATATATATATATATATATATATATATATATATATATATATATATAGTATATATAGATATATAATAGATAGATATAGAGATATAGATAGATGATAGATAGATAGATAGATAGATAGATAGATATGATCATTAGATAGATAGATGTATAGATAGATACCTGATAGATAGATAGATAGATAGATAGATAGATAGATAGACTATGTATATCTGATAGATAGATAGATAGATAGATATGGATAGATAGACTATATGTATATCTGATAGATAGATAGAAATAGATAGATAGATAGATTTCAGGAGTGAAAAGGCAGCTGCGTTCAACACGTGTTAATTAGTCAATTTGCATTAACGAGTTAGTGGGTTATACTGCAATAAATGTGTGTCTCTAGTAATGCATATATATATTATATATATATATATATTATATATATATATATTATATATATATATATATATATATATATATATAGATATATATATATATATATATATATACATTCCATCCGTCCAGGGTGGGGTGTGTCCTGCCTTAATGGAGGGAAGATCGGATATGAATTAATGAATTAATGTTCAGGTAAATAACACTTTCCATATATATTTATTTTTATTTTTACATTTTATTATGCCTATTTTGTCATGATTTCATTCAATCTATTTTGAAAACAAATGACGAGACCGTCTGGAATATACGTCTAAATTCACAACTCTATCTAATACATAGACATGCCTACAAGCCCACCCAGCTGTTAAACATGACGTCTCTATCCAGCTGTTTGTGCTCCAGGTTGTGGCCTTATGGCTTTCGTTTTGTCCTGGGAGCTCTCCAAGGTTCTGAAGCCAGAACATCCATAGAGCTCCAGGTGGGGTTTTGTTGTTCTGTAAAGAACAACGTCTCCTGTCTTTATCTCCCTGCCTTCAGTGGGATGTTTTACTGAATGGAGAGAAGAGAGCTAAACCCTGTGCTTTGTGCTGCAGTTATCCTTAGATAAGAGTTCACCTATTGTCTCTGCCACGGATTTGGTGTGTGTGTGTGTGTGTGTGGAAGACAATCAGCTACATAGAGAAAGCTGACGGTGATAGACTCATCCTGTGGTACTGGTGAGCCCTAAGAGAGAACTTCTGATCATGACATATGCTCTGGAAGTCGCGGAATTCACTATTTCTTTTCACTGTTTGCCTTTTAATCTCCGTCCTCTGCAGCCAAACGTCACCGTCGGAGAAATCGCTGCCTCGGCGGCATTTCCTCGAAGCTTTTCTAAGACACATCTGAGTCCAGGGAGACTTTTTTACCTTCTGTGTTTCTTCTTTTTTCCCCCTTGGGGAACAAAAAAAAAGTTCAATACCCATTTTTATCGTCCGTAAAAAAAAATCCATGAAAATATCTTCTTGCCAAGTTTTCTTGCCAAAACTAATTGATCTGTACAATATTTATATTAATTATATCTTGTTCAATAATGAGCTCGTAAAACATTATGGCCACACGTTTGTGGACACCTGAGGACCATACGATTGCTTTGTGCTGTCTTGTTCCGCATTTAGTCACCAATTCGCTCTTCTAATAGCCAGCTAGAAAAGTGTTTTACTAAATTTATTCATTCATTCATTCATTCATCTTCTAACGCTTTATCCGATCTTCCCCTCGGGTCACGGGGATCCTGTGTCTATCTCAGGCGTCTATGGGCATTAAGGCAGGATACACCCTGGATGGAATTCCAACCCATCACAGGACACACACATTCATACCCTAGGGACAATTTTCCAAGGTGAGGCACGGGGAGACGGGGAGAACATACACAAACTCCACACACACATGGCCGAGACGGGAATCGAACACGGACCGTGGCGGTGTGAGGCGAACGTGCTAACCACTAAGCCACTGTGTCCCCTCATTCATTTATTTATTTATTTTTACTTTTAAAATTCAAAAGCTGGAGGAATATTCAACTTTTTTTTTTTTTCTCCTCGCAGTACTTGTGTACTCGCTTTACCGCCGGACGAATCCGAGACATAATCCAGATATCAAAGTCCATGTCGGGCAAAAAGGTCAGAAGTTCTGCAAACAACATATTCCACAGAGATGATGAAGCATAGACAGAAGGAAAGATCACAGCCAGAGATGCACATGTGATGACCCGTCGTGCGCCGGTCCGGATCGAGGCATGCGGCTCTTTCATCCCTCCGACGCGCCTCCCGGTGACTTTCCAAAATAAAGAATGCGTGTTTAATTAAAGTGTATTTTAGTTCATTCCATTTTTAATACCTAATTCTAAATGAGAAGATGATTGTGTGGGGCACGATGGTTTAGTGGTTAGCACGTTCGCCTCACACCGACAGGGTCTGGGTTCGATTCCCGTCTCGGCCATGTGTGTGTGTGGAGTTTTGTGCATGTTCTCCCCGTGCCTCAGGGGGTTTTTCTCTCCGGGTTCTCCGGTTCTCCCCGGTTTCCTCCCCCGGTCAAAAAAAAACATACATGGTAGGTTGATTGGCACCTTGGAAAATTGTCCCTAGTCTGTGTGTGTGTGTGTGTGTGTGTGTGTGTTGTGTGTCCTGTAATGGGTTGGCATTCCATCCAGGGTGTATCCTGCCTTAATGCCCATAGACACCTGAGATAGACACAGACTCCCCGTGACCCGAGGGAAGATCGGATAAAGCGGTAAAAGATGAATGAATGAAGTGTGTGTGTGTGTGTGTGTGTGTGTGTGTGTAGTCTGAACACTGTCCGTCTTGCTATTGCAATTCAAATTCCTTTAAACGAACGAGTTTTCGAGGCTAATGAGGAAACGACGTTCTTTCCATCGCAGTGATTTCGCTCCTGTGGGCAGAACCGGAGCGTAAAAAGCGTGTGTGACGGCACTTCAACCCCACGAGCCTCGTCTGCACCTAACAAGCAGATTAAAGTGTATTTCACTCCCCGGGCTTATCAAGTGACTACAGGATTAAAGGTGAACGTCAATGAAATGGGGATGCAAAGTCATTTCCTGTTTTATTATTTATATATATATATATATATATATATATATATATATATATATATATATGTATATATATATATATATATATATATAAAACTACGATGGAGCACTTTTTTTTCTGAGAGGCTTTAAGGTGATGTTAAAAAGTAATGTACTTTCTTTTTACACCCAGGGAAATTGTGTCAGAGACTTGGACACTTATCTGAGGAATGAAACTCTTCTGTTACAGGGGAAAATAGTCAGTGATGGAGGGATGGGGAGGGGGGGGAGTTCGGAGACATGGGTGCAGGAGGAGGAGGAGGAAAAGAATGCTGGAGGAAAAGGTCCCTGGATGTTGTTTCCGAAATTCCATACTTTTCCCAGACGGAAGCATGCAGAATTCCCTTCTTTATGGCCTTATTGAACATTTAAATATTCATTCATTAATTCATTCATCTTCTAGCGCTTTATCCGATCTTCCCTTCGGGGAGTCTGTGTCTATCTCAGGCGTCTATGGGCATTAAGGCAGGATACACCCTGGATGGAATGCCAACCCATCACACACACACACACACACACATTCATACACTAGGGACAATTTTCCAAGGTGCCAATCAACCTACAGGGAATGTTTTTGAACCAGGGGAGGAAACCAGAGAACACGGAGAAAAACCCCCCTGAGACACGGGGAGAACATGCACAAACTCCACACAAACATGGCCGAGACGGGAATCGTGCATGTCGTACTATGCATTAGTGTGTGTGTGTGTGTGACAAATAAAATTTGAATTCAGTGCATCCACTCACGCTTCCTAAATCCCCCCCGAATTACACCTACTATCTGTGCATTCACAACAGGTATGATCTCCTCACTATATTAGCGTATATTACTGTATGGAACCTTACGCAAGCGCATCGCATTCCCAAATCCGTATTACTGCAATAAAGCGCATTTTTACTGAACGCAATAAAGCGCTTCCGTATAACATAAACACCGTATCACCAGTTTATATGGAAAAGCAACCGGAACACAATTCTTAAAGGAGCCACGTCCCATATTTTACACTTCAAACCAAACACTAAACAAAATAACATTGTAATTAACAAGAAATTCATATCAGAGTATGATATTAATCAATAATATAATATAATAATCAATAATTTGATTAAAGGAAAATATTTTGAGTGTATAATTATAACATCTGTTACAGTTAGTTACAGTATTAGAAACATGGAAAGTATTCATTTATGCCACGCTGAAAACGTCCGATTAATCGCTAGTTAACTCACGGAAATGGGACGATTAATCGTGATTAAATATTTGAATATTTGAAATATTTAGTATGTTTGATATTTTGCCATATGTTTAGTCAGACAGTAGGAGGCGGTATACTGTCGTCTCCAATGCTGCCTCTGCACTGACTTTCCGTCCACACGGTGTTTATCGGGTAGAAGTCGCTTTCCGTAGCGAATAAATTCGACTCTCAAATACGACGACGCAACGTTGATTTACCAGAAGACCGAAGCGGTTTTTTTTTGCGTTATTCTCGCACACAGTCCTGTAACGTTTCCCAGACGTTTTCCTGTCGTTTACTGGCGCTTTAAGATGGAATGATTTGTGTAGACGAATCACTGAGGTCGCATTAAGACCGCGGACGCATCGCTGTTTTGGCAGGAAGCCGGAGAGTTTTGCAAAGGCGCAGGTGGTGTTGTTCCTTCAAAGGAAACCTCGAGCATTTCCCAGTGACCCCCTGCACCACCGCACCATCATCAATCTTTGCACGGGGGTTCACGGGACTGATTCAGCCTTCCCAATTTACGAGCTAAGCACCGAACCCAAGCTGTGAGCGGCGCTCCGCGGAAAAAAACGCCTCTGAAGGTCGACAGTACGCCATATAGTCGTTAATTATTTATTTATTTTAATCCGGCCTCTCTCTCTCTCTCTCTCTCTCTCTCTTTTTTTTATTTTATTTTATTTATTTTTTATTTCCCCGTACGCCGGCGTCTCTGCGTTCTTCAGCTCGATTATACGCGTACTCTGGCATTGAGCTTAGTGATTCATGCGATGATTTCTGCAGCGGGGAAGGAATTATTTTCACCCTCTTCAGCCTCCATTCAATCACACCATATGGCATAATTTGTCAAACGCCTTATCCTGCTGTCACGGAGGAGGACGGGGAGGTGAACGCTTTCATCACTCCCAAGATTCCGACGATGTTTCCATGAACGAACGCTGGTGTGTTTTTCCAAAATTATTAAAAAGCGGTTTCTTCCTGTTTTAATGAGTTTTCAACAGGAAAAACAACATATCAGCCATCGACACTTTCTATATGGTGCAGATATATATATATATATATATATATATATATATATATATATCGATAATAGATAGATAGATAGATGATAGATAGATAGATAGATAGATATAGATATATAGATAGATCGATAGATAGATAGATAATAGATAGATAGATAGATAGATAGATAGATAGATAGATAGATAGATAGATAGATAGATAGATAGATATAGATAGATAGATAGATAGGCTTGACTTCAATCAATTAGACTTCAATTCAATCAATAGATAGATAGATAGATAGACAGATAGGTAGGTAGACAGATATAGATAGATAGACAGACAGACCGATATATGTATATATATATATAGTATCTATATATATATATATATATATCTATATATATATATATATATATATATATATATATATATATAGATATATACTAAAGATAGATAGATAGATAGATAGATAGATAGATAGATAGATAGATAGATAGATAGATATCTAGATAGATAGATAGATAGATAGATAGATAGATAGATAGATAGATAGATAGGCTTGACTTCAATCATTAGACTTCAATTCAATCAATAGATAGATAGATAGATAGATAGATAGATAGATAGATAGGTAGTAACAGATAGATAGATAGACAGACAGACAGACATACATAGATAGTATATATATATATATATATCTATATATATATAATATATATATATATAATATATATATAGTAATATATAGATATATAATATATATATATATCTATATATCTATATATATATATAGATAGATAAAGATAGATAGATAGATAGATAGATTACACACTATATAATCTATCTATCAAATCACTAGATATCATTACACGCTATTAATCATTACACACTAATCATTACACATCAATCATTACACACTGATCATTACACACTAATCATTATACACTAATCTTTATACACTAATCATTACACACTATTAATCATCACACACTAATCATTACACATTAATCATTACACACTGATCATCACACACTAATCATTACACATCAATCATTACACACTAATCACTACACACTAATCATTATACACTAATCACTACACACTAATCATTACACACTATTAATCTAATCATTAACACATTAATCATTACACTAATCATTACACATTAATCATTACACACTGATCATTACACACTCATCATTATACACTAATCACTACACACTAATCACTACACACTACATTATACACTATACACTAATCATTCACACACTAATCATTACACATTAATCATTATACACTAATCATTACACACTAATCATTATACACTAATCATTATACACTAATCATTACACGCTATTAATCGTCACACACTAATCATTACACATCAATCATTACACACTAATCATTATACACTAATCACTACATACACTAATCATAACACATTAAACACTAAACACTGAACACTACACACTCATCATTATACACTAATCATTATATACTAATCTTTATACACTAATCACTGCACACTAATCACTACACACTAATCATTATACACTAATCATTATATACTAATCTTTATACAGTAATCATTAAACGCTATTAATCGTCACACACTAATCATTACACATTAATCATTACACACTGATCATTACACATTAATCATTATACACATTAATCACTACACACTAATCATTATACATTAATCATTATACATTAATCATTACACACTAATCATTACACACTAATCATTATACACTAATCACTACACACTAATCACTACACACTAATCATTATACATTAATCATTATACACTAATCATTACACACTTATCTTTATACACTAAACATTACACACTAATCAGTATAGACTAATCATTACACACTAATTGTTATAAACTAATCATTACACACTAATCATTAAACACTAATCATTTTACACTACACACTAATCATTAAACACCAATCATTACACATTAATCACTAATCAGATTGTGTTACACTGATCTCTCCCGTGTTGTACGGTGTGAACGAGTGCAGAATCCTTGGCCCACTTGGTCACATCATTAATCCGTCGCATTTCTCAGACAGCCTTGATTCTCTCACTCACATCGTCTCACACGTCTCCGTCTTATTGTCTCATCATTCTAAACGTCATCTTCACCGTCTCGTCACAAATCGCTTTTCTTTCCCCAAACCAAATAATACCCCGGGAGTTTCCCCCCCCCCCGATTCCCCTCCGACTTGAAACGTGGTCCAGACTGCAGTGGGACTGATGGACACTAACGATGTCTAAGTGTCCTCGCCTTCCTCGTCACCTCAGGGGCCAGACGCCAGACGCCAGACGCCAGACAGTGATTGATTGGCTACAGATTTTATGGATAAAATGTCGCGGATGAGGATCGTTCACTCGTTCCGATCATACCAGGAAAATCCAATTTACTTCCTCTATAACGTCAGATGGTACTTTCTCCGGGACAGAGCTTAAAAGAAATCAAGGAGAAATTAACACAGGAGACAAGAGAGATGGAGAGAATGAGAGTGAGTGACCATCTCTTATTAAAAAGAGAAGGAGAAAGAGTATGAGAGAGAGAGAGAGAGTGATAGAATGAGAGGGAGTGTGAGGAATTGAAAGAGATGGAAAAAGAATGAGAGAAAGTATATGTGTAAAAGAGAGAGTGAGAGACGGGTGAAAGGATGACAGGTGATGAAAAAAGAGTGAGATAAAGTATGAGTGAGTGAGACAGAGAGTGCAAAGAGAAGGAATGAAAGAATGAGAGAATGCACAACAGTTATAAAGAATTAAAGAAAAAAAGTGAATAATAAATGAAAGAATGAAAGAATGAATGAAAGAGAAAGACAGAGAGAATGCAAAAAAGTGAAAGAATGAATGAAAAAATGAAAGAAGGAAAAAAGTGAAAAAGAATTAAATGAAAAAATGCAACAAAAGAAGTGAAAGAAAGAAAGAATGAAAAGGAAAGCGGAGAGAGAGAGAATACGAAAAAGTGAGTGAAAGAATGAAAGATAATTAAATAATGTTAAAAAAAAGAAGTGAAAGAAAGAATGAAAGGGAAAAAGTGAGAGTCAATGAAACAGAAAAAGAAGTGAAAGATAAAGCAATTAAAGAGAGAGAGAATGCAAAAAAGACAGGGAAGGAATGAAAGATTGAAATAATGAAAAAGTGAAAAGGAATGAAAGAGGAAATGCAAAAAACGAAGTGAAAGAAAGAGAGAAAGCAAAAAAGTGAATGAATGAAAGAATAATGAAAGTGAAAAAGAATGAAAGAGAAAATGCAACAAAAGAAGTGAAAGAAAAAATGAAAGGAAAGAGAGAGAGTGTAAAAAGTCAGAGAAGGAATGAAAGAATTCCTTCATTCAAAAAGTGAAAAAGAATGAAAGGAAAAATACAAAAAAAGAAGTGAAAGAAAGAAAGAAAGAATGAAAGGGGGAGAGACAGAGAATGCAAAAAAAGATGAAAGAATGCAAAAAAGGAAGTGAAAGAAAGAATGAAAGGGAAAAAGTGAGAGAGAGAATGAAAATGAATGAAAGAATGCAAAAAAGAAGTGAAAGAAATAAAGAATGAAAGGGAAAGAGAGAAAGTTTGTGTGTTTGTGTATTTGTGTATTTGTGTATTTGTGTGTTTGTGTGTTGTGTTTTTTGTGTGTTTGTGTTTGTGTGTTTGTGTATTTGTGTATTGTGTGTTTGTGTATTTGTGTTTTGTGTTTGTGTGTTTGTGTGTTTGTGTGTTTGTGTATTTGTGTGTTTGTGTATTTGTGTATTTGTGTGTTTGTGTGTTTGTGTATTTGTGTTTGTGTGTTTGTGTATTTGTGTGTTTGTGTGTTTGTGTGTTTGTGTATTTGTGTGTTTGTGTTTGTGTATTTGTGTTTGTGTGTTTGTGTGTTTGTGTGTTTGTGTATTTGTGTGTTGGTGTATTTGTGTATTTGTGTATTTGTGTATTTGTGTTTGTGTGTTTGCGTATTTGTGTTTGTGTTTGTGTATATGTGTGTTTGTGTATTTGTGTATATGTGTGTTTGCATATTTGTGTATTTGTGTGTTTGTGTGTTTTGTGTGTTTGTGTGTTTTTGTTGTTTGGTGTATGTTTGTGATGTGTGTGTGTGTGTGTATAGTGTGTGTTTTTGTGTGTTTTGTTTGTGTTTTGTGTATTTGTGTTGTTTTGTGTGTTTGTGTGTGTGTGTGTTGTTTTTTGTGTGTTTTGTGTGTGTGTTTTGTGTGTTTGTGTATGTGTGTTTGCTTTGTGGTTTTGTGTTTTGTGTACTTTTGTGTGTTTGTGTATTTTGTGTGTTTGTGTGTTTGTATTTTTGTGTTTGTGTGTTTGTGTTTGTGTGTTTGTGTGTTTGTGTATGTGTGTTTTGGTGTTTTTGTGTGTTTTTTGTGTTTGTGTGTTTGTGTGTTTGTGTATTTGTGTGTTTGTGTATTGTGTGTTTGTGTATTTTGTGTGTTTGTGTGTTGGTGTATTTGTGTATTTGTGTATTTGTGTATTTGGTTGTGTTTGTGTTTGTGTGTTTGTGTATTTGTGTATTTGTGTATTTGTGTATTTGTGTATTTGTGTATTTGTGTATTTGTGTATTTGTGTATTTGTGTATTTGTGTATTTGTGTATTTGTGTATTTGTGTATTTGTGTATTTGTGTATTTGTGTATTTGTGTATTTGTGTATTTGTGTATTTGTGTTTTGTGTGTGTGTGTTTGCGTATTTTGTGTTTTTGTGTATTGTGTGTTTGTGTATTTTGTATGTTTGTGCAATTTTTGCATCTTTGTGTGTATTTTTAGTGTTTTTTTGTGTTTGTGTTTTTGTGTGTTTGTGTATTTGTGTGTGTGTGTGTTTGTGTATTTGTGTGTTTGTTGTGTATTTGTCTCATTTGTGTTTGTGTGTTGTGTTGTGTGTATTTGTGTGTGTGTGTGTTGTGTGTGTATTTGTGTGTTGTGTGTTTGTTTGTGTGTGTGTGTTTGTGTATTTGTGTATTTGTTGAGTGTGTTTAGTTGTGTTTTTGTGTCATTTTGTGTGTTGTGTGTTTGTGTGTTTGTTTGTATTTGTGTGTTGTGTGTGTGTGTGTTTGTGTTAGTGAGTGTGTCTGTTGTTGTGTGTTTGTGTGAGTTTGTGTGTGTGTTTGTGAGTGTGTGTTTGTGTGTTTTGTGGGTATTTGTGTTTGTGTTGTTTTTGTGTTTGTGTATGTTGTGTTTGTGATATGTGTGTTTGCATGTTTTGTGTATTTGTTGTGTGTGTTGTGTTTGTATGTTTGTGTTTGTGTATTTGTGTGTTTGTGATTTGTGTTTGTGTTTGTGTGTGTGTTTGTGTGTTTGTGTATTGTGTCTTTGTTTTGTGTGTGTGATTTGTTTTGTGTGTTGTGTGTTTTTGGCGTTTTGTTCTTTTGTATTTGTGTGTTTTGTGTGTTTGTGTGTTTGTGTGTGTATTTGTGTGTTTGTGTATTTGTGTATTTGTGTGTTGGTGTGTTTGTGTATTTGTGTGTTTGTGTGTTTGTTGTATGTTTGTGTGTGTGTTTTGTGTATGTGTGTGTGTTGTTTGTTGTGTGTGTTTGTGTCTTGTGTTTGTGTATTGTGTCTTTGTGTACTGTGTTGTGTATTTGTGTATTTGTGTGTTTGTGTGTTTGTGTATTTGTTTGTGTATTTGTGTGTTTTTGTGTGTTTGTGTTTTGTGTGTGTTTGTGTATTTGTGTTTGTGTCTTTGTGTATGTGTGTTGTTTTGTGTATTTTGTGTGGTTGTGGTTGTTGTGTTTTGATTGTCTTTGTGTGTTGTGTGTTGTGTTGGTGTATTGTTTGTGTTTGTGTTATGTGTGTTTGTGTGTTTTTGTTTGTATTTTTGTTTGTGTATTTGTGTTGTGTATTTGTGTATTTTTTTGTGTTGTTTGTGTTTGTGTGTGTGTATTTGTGTGTTTGTGTGTTTGTGTATTTGTGTGTTTGTGTATATGTGTGTTTGTGTGTTTGTTTGTTGTATGTGTATTTTTGTGTATGTGTGGTTTGTTTTTGTGTGTATTTGTGCTGTTTGTGTTGTGTATGTTGTGTATTGTGTGTGTTTGTGTATGTGTGTTTGTGTGTTTGTGTATTTGTGTATTTGTGTGTTTGTGTGTTTGTGTGTTTGTGTGTTTGTGTATTTGTGTGTTTGTGTGTTGTGTGTTTGTGTGTTGGTGTGTGTTTATGTTTGTATATTTGTGTGTTGGCTTTTGTTCTTTCGCTCATTTCCGCACCGATGTCACGCTTGCGAGAGCTGCATGTGTCACAACATTGCACCTAAATCACTACACAACAAACACACACTTTCACAACAGCTACACACCATCTCACAACCATTTACACTCAAATCCCATAATACCCTCCGAAGTGAGAGAAGGAAGGAGAGAATAAAAAAGTGAAAAAGATATGAAAGAATAAATGCTGCAAAATCAGTGCGAGAAAGAATGAGAAGAATGCAAAAAAGTGAGAGAAGGGATGAAAGAATGAGAGAATGCAATGAAAAGAAGTGAAAGAAAGAATGAAATGAAAGAGAGAGATAGAGAGAATGAAAGAATGCAAAAAAGGAAGTGAAAGAAAGAATCAATGAAAGGGAAAAATGAGAAAGAGAAAAAAATAAAGAATGCAAAAAAAGTGAAATAGAAAGAATGCAAAAGAAAAAGAATTGAAAGAAAGAATGAAAGGGAAAGAGGAGAAAGAGAGAGAAAAGAGAAAAAGCAAAAACCTGAAAAAGAATGAAAGAAAAAAGAAGCGAAAGAAAGAAAGAATGAGAGAAGAAAATGCAAAAAAGATGAAAGAATGCAAAAAAGTGAAAGAGAAAGAATGAGAGAATGCAAAAAAGAACTGAAAGAATGAAAGGGAAAAAGAGAGAGAGATAGAGAGAATGCAACAAAGTGAGATAAAGAATGAAAGAATGCAAAAGAATTTAATTGAAAAGAAAGAAAGAAAGAAAGAAAGGCAAAGAGAGAGAGAGAAAGCAAAACAGATGAAAGAGAAAGAATGAGAGAATGCAATAAAATGAAGAGAAAGAAAAGAATGAAAGGGAAAGAGAGAAAGAGACAATGCAAGAAAAGTGAGGGAAAGAATGAAAGAGAGTGAAAAAAAGTGAAAAAAAGTGAGAGAAAGAATGAAAGAAGTGAATTGAAAGAAAGAAAAAAAGAAAGGATTGAAAGAAAGAAGTGAATTGAAAGGTAAAGAGGGAGAGAAAGAAAAAAAGATAACGAGAAAGAATGAGAGAATGCAATAAAAAGTGTGAAAGAAAAGATTGAAAGGGAAAGAGATCAGAAAGAGATCAGAAAGAGAGAGATCAGAGAGAGATCAGAGAGAGATCAGAGAGAGATCAGAAAGAGATCAGAAAGAGAGAGATCAGAGAGAGAGTTCAGAGAGAGAGAGTTCAGAGAGAGAGATCAGAGAGAGAGATCAGAGAGAGAGATCAGAGAGAGAGATCAGAAAGAGAGAGAGATCAGAGAGAGAGATCAGAGAGAGAGAGAGAGAGATCAGAGAGAGAGATCAGAGAGAGATCAGAGAAAGAGATCAGAGAGAGATCAGAAAGAGAGAGAGAGATCAGAGAGAGATCAGAGAGAGATCCGAAAGAGAAAGAGATCAGAAAGAGAGAGATCAGAGAGAGATCAGAGAGAGAGATCAGAGAGAGATCAGAGAGAGATCAGAGAGAGAGAGATCAGAGAGAGAGAGCGGATCCTCCTCTGAAACAGGGCCAAACGTCGGCTCCATATTGAGTTCATGGGCAGCAGTTTGCTGGTATAAACTGGAACCATTAAAGTCATTATAAACCCATTATGGCTGGGATTTGAACTCATGTCCTTCCAAACAGACGTCCATCGTTATAACCACGGCGTGAGTTCACATCCGCGTGACGCTCGGAGGCGTTTTCCTTCCATCGCATTTAAAATCATCATTTCCTCTCAGCCGTTTATTTCCTTCCTTTGATGTTTTATTGTCAATAAAATATGGCATTTTAAATCATTCGCAATATGTTTACATTTTACATCACCATGTGTTTAATGAATAAACAAACAAAATAAACAATTACATTATTTCATTCTTAATTACAATTATTATAGTATAATTAATGATATAATTATATAACAATATATTATAATAATGTATAACTATATTATTATTATTATTATTATTATTATTATTATTATTATATTAGGGTTATTATCATTATCATTATCAATATTATTATTATTATTAAGGGGCACGGTGGTTTAGTGGTTAGCACGTTCGCCTCACACCGCCAGGATCCGGGTTCGATTCCCGTCTCGGCCATGTGTGTGTGGAGTTTGTGCATGTTCTCCCCGTGCCTCAGGGGGTTTTTTTCTCCGGGTTCTCCGGTTTCCTCCCCGGTCCAAAAAAAAACATGCACGGTAGGTTGATTGGCACCTTGGAAAATTGTCTCTAGTGTATGAATATGTGTGTGTGTGTGTGTGTGTGTGTGTGTGTGTGATGGTTGGCATTCCATCCAGGATGTTTCCAGCCTTGATGCCCCGAGATGCCTGCGAGGATCCCCACGGATAAAGCAATAAAAGATGAATGAATGGATGGATGGATGGATGGATGGATGGATAGAACAATCATTTGTATTTGTTTTATTGTATTTCATTAACGTCATACTATTATTTTTTCCTTCGAAAGGAAAATCCCTATACCTAGCGCTAGAGAAAACATCTGCAAAGCCCTGCACATCTGCCCTGCTGCGCTCCAGCGTAGGAGTCGTTATGCTGTAAGTTTGGTGTGGGCAGAGGATAAAATATTCAGGAGAATCAGTTGGCGGGACGCGGCTCGGGTTCGAGACCCCCGGCTGCCTATTAGCAAAACACATCCCAGCGTGTGACGGAAAGGGAAATTCAGGTTACGATCGCCGGCTCCGAGGTTTTAACACGCTGGAGGTTTGGGGTGGAAAGTCTGGGTCATCTTCCGAAAAAAAAACACACCGAGCGCATTGTTATTTCGGAGATTCAGACGGCCGGGCTTCGGGAAAGTAGGTGAACAGTTTAAGGGCGGATTTTTATAAAAGTGAAATGTAGTAAAAGTGAAAACGAGGACGGATTTTATTCATACAGGACTTTAGTCGTATTTGAAAATGTTAACGCTAAAGTCAATGTTAGCTGGATTGTAATGACAGACTGTGAGGGTTTGTTATGCTTGCCGACTATAATAATAATAATAATAATAATAATAATAATAATAATAATAATAATAATAATAATAATTCATTCATTCATCTTCATCTTCTACCGCTTTATCCGATCACACACACACACACACACACACACACAAACACACACACACACATTCACATACACTAGGGACAATTTTTCCAAGGTGCCAATCAACCTACCGTGCATGTTTTTTTTGGACCGGGGGAGGAAACCGGAGAACCCTGGAGAAAAACCCCCTGAGGCACGGGGAGAACATGCACAAACTCCAACACACACATGGCCGAGACGGGAATCGAACCCGAACCCTGGCGGTGTGAGGCGAACGTGCTAACCACTAATCCACCATGCCCCTTATAATAATAATAATAATAATAATAATAATAATAATAATAATAATAATAATAATACATTACATTTATATAGCACTTTTCCTGGACACTCGAATCGCTTTACATTATGAGAGGGGGATCTCATGTACAGCATCTTCCATAGTGCACCAGTATTCCCACCACACACCTGCTTATTGGTAGAGAGGAGACTGGTGGAATGAATGATGGTGGACCTTTTTCTGTGATGACTGTGGGGGATGATGAGTGGATATGGGGACGGTTAGGAGGCCGTGATGGTTTGGCCAAGCGGGTGAATTTGGCCGAGGACACGCCTCTACTCTTTTTCCCAAAGGCATCCTGGGATTTTTAACGACCACAGGGAACCTCGGTTTAATGTCTTATTCGAAAGACGGTGCTTTTTGACATTATAGTGTCCCCCCGTCACTATACTGGGGTGTTAGGACCCATACAGAGCACAGGGTAAGCGCCCCCTGCTGGCCCTCACTAACACCTCTAGCAGCAGCAACCTAGTATTCCCAGGTGGTCTCCCATCTAGGTACTAACCAGCACTCATCCCTGCTTATCTTCAGCGGGAAACCAGTCTTGGGCTACAGGGTGATATGGTTGTATATTATATATCTGTATATATCTACAAAACTTAAAGCAAAATGTGTTGTTTTTTTTAAATACGTTCCGTAGATCGTCACTTCCAGGGATTTATGTGCGGTTAGACATGTAGCTAGCAAAAGCAGACAACTTGTGGTTGTGGAAAATATGTGGAACAAATAATATGAAATATACATATTTTCCAAGTTAATTCAACCCAAGTTCACTCTGCCAGCACCGATTTTATTAAAGCAACGAATTCGCTCATTCGCTCTGCGTCGTGTTGTCGGATGAACGAAACCCAGCCATAAAAGAACAAATAAACTTCAGTCCATGTCTTTCCCAGATCATTTCAGCATTGATTTTTCCTCAGGTGTTTTATCAACAAAAAAACACACACCGACGCGCATCCACTCACGCTATATTAGCGTATATTACCGTATGGAACCTTACGCAAAGCGCATTCCCAAATCCGTATTACGCAATAAAGCGCTTCCGTATAACCTAAACACCGTATCACCAGTTTATATGGAAAAGCAACCGGAACACAATTCTTAAAGGAGCCACGTCCCATATTTTACACTTCAAACCAACACTAAACAAATAACATTGTAATTAACAAGAAATTCATATTAAAATAATAAATTCCAGAGTAAAATAAATATTAAATAATCAATAATTTTATTAAAGGGAGAGATTTTGAGACTTGTCAAAAATATGTGTTTATGAATTTGCTTCATACTTTATTTAACATGGTGCACCTGACAGGATTTCTGAGGGGAAAACTAAAAATGCCTATTAATAGATGTTTTTTTTCTTTTTCTTTACTGTTTTTTTTTGTTTGTTTGTTTGTTTGTTTTTTAAAATCTTCTGCATGACAGCTGAGAGCTCATTTGGTTTTGCACAGAAATAATTGCACATTGCTCTTCATCTCAAATAAATAAATTAAAAGTCACACAAAGTAATAATAAATCAAATTAAACCTTCCAGAAACTTTTCTAAAATATTAAAGTAAGTTAGAGCTCATAATGGGACATAAATACCCCATGATGGTTAACATTACAAATCTGCTCTTATTCAATATTTAAAAGGATGCTGAAGACCGATGC
>JACRUU010000004.1:23274091-23286591 GCA_030449085.1 Kryptopterus vitreolus | reverse complement strand
GATAAAGAGACAGTGTATATTTTCGGAGGAACTATGCGTCATGAGGTTCTGAGCAAGCTGTTTAGCATTTGGCAGATGCCCAGATCCACTTACCATACAAGTATACGCCGATTAATCGTGTGATTTATCGCATGTTTTCAGTGTTATTATTCAATAAATAGTAACTAGAGTATATATATATATATTATATATATATATATATATATATATATATATATATATATATATATATATATATTTCCTTTAAAATATCTCGCTTTAAAAAATATTGATTGTTTAATAGTTATTTTACTTTGGAAATAATGCTTTGAATATTCATTATAATTAATTAATATTTTGTATAATTAATATAAACTAACATCTTTTTTAGTGGTCGTTTTAATTGTTTGTAATGTATGTATGTATATATATATATATATATAATATATATAGAGAGAGAGAGAGAGAGAGAGAGAGAGAGAGAGAGAGAGAGAGAGAGAGAGAGAGAGAGAGAGAGAGTTAAAGGGCCTTGCTGAAGAACCCAGCAATGGTGGGTTGGATTTGATCTTGTGAGCTGGTGATCCAGAGATCAATGCCTTAATCACTCAGATACCAGATAGACTGTTTGATGCAAATTAATAAAAAATATAATCATTTTATTTATATAAAATAAGTTGGCATTCATCAAAGAGCCTTATCTATAACTAGTCATAAATCAGCCTAAGTAGGTGTTCTTAAAGCAATCATAACCATACCTAGTTTCAAATAAATGTAATGTATCAATCATGAAAGAGTCTCAGCTATACAAGTTACAAAGCATAGGTTGGCATTCATAAAGAAGTCTTAGCTATAACAAGTCATAAATATGCATAAGTTGCCATTCATACAGCAGGCATAGCCATGCATAGTCCCAAATAAATCAATATATGGTTCATAAATGAGTGTGAGATATAAATAGTTATATATCAGCATGGGTTGGTGTTCATAAAGCAGTCTTAGTTATAACAAGTCATAAATGTGCATAAATTGGCATTCATAAAGCAGGCATAGCCATGACTAGTCCCCAAAAAAATTAATGTATGGTTCATAAAGGAGTGTGAGATATAACTAGTTATAAATAAGCATAAGCTGGCATTCATAAAGCAATCTCAGCTATAACTAGTAATAAATTGGTGATTATAGAGAAGGCATAGCCATAACTAGTTTCAAATAAATGTAATATATGCTTCATAAAGGAGTCTCAGCTTTACAAGTCATAAACCAGCATATAATGGCATTCATAAAGCAGTCTTAGCTTTAACTAGTTATACATGTGCTTGAGTGTGTTCATAAAGCATTCTTAGCTATAACTAGTTATAAATGAGCATGGTGTTCATAAAGCATCCTTAGCTATAACAAGTCCTCACTGTTCCATAGCTAGTTCCAAATAAATTAAATGACCCGTTCATCAAGGAGCGTGAGATTTAACCAGTTATAAACCAGCATAAGTTCATAAGCATTCATAAAGCAGTCTCAGCTCTAACTATTCATAAATTGGTGTTTATAGAGTGAGCATAGCCATAACTAGTGTCAAATAAATGTCATGTATGGATCATAAAGGAGTGTGAGATATAACTAGAGATAAATCTGCATTAATTATCATTCATAAAGCAGGCATAGCCATGACTAGATCCAAATAAATGAAATGTACAGTTCATAAAGGAGTGTGAGATTATACCAGTTATAAACCAGCGTTCATAACGCAGTCTCAGCTCTAACTATTCCTAAACTGGTGTTTATAGAGCGAGCATAGCCTTAACTAATTCCAGTTTAGTATTATGTATGGTTCAAAAAGGAGTCTCCGTTATGAATCATCATAAGTTTGGAGTTCATAGAGGAGTCATATCCATAACTGGTTATAAAGCGTTATAAGTCTCGACCCCAGAGTGTGTTAATTGACAATATTTGGACAGTTTGTTGTTGTTATAAATCACTTTCGTGTTTGTTTCACTGCAACTTTTCCAGCTCCGGCTTTTTCTGTTGAAAAAAAAGCTCTCGAGTGGGTTGAAAATTTGGGATTCCACTTCCGAGATTCGGCATCAGTACCGGCAGTGTTTTCTCTCCGATTCGACTCCAGTTATCGGAACGTCTGTGTTTTCTGACAGTTCGGCATCCCGTCTAAAACCAACACGGCACAGCGTTTTAAACCCCAGTGACGTTTTCAAGACTGTCGAGGTGAATTGGCTTTGCTGAAGAAGCTGGAGAGAAATAGAGAGTCAAATAGAAAGAGAGAGAGAGAGAGAGAGAGAGAGAGGGAGAGAGAGGAAAGTGAAGAGATATAAAATAAAGCAAGAAAAGAAAAGAGTGTGAAATAAAAATACAACGGGAAAAAGAAGCAAAGAGTTTTGAAAGCATTGTTTATTAGTGCCGTGTGCAAAAGCATCACTATTAGAATCTCTCTCTCGCTTCGGTCACATTTTCGGCGTGTAACTCGTCCCGCGGTTTTTCGTCCGATCCGTCACGAATCATACCTCATATCGTGCGTCCCGATGGTGTGAGGTGTGCTGTTACTTTTATAAGGAATCGCCCCGCGGAATTCCGAACCCGGGGCCAAAAAGCATTTTTTTCCCATAGAAAATGAATGGGGTTGAAATTCCGTGCCTCACAGTTCGGGCCTGTGAGCGTCCGACATGCACATATGGCAAATCCACTTGTAGGGGGTCCGGAGTGGATCACCATCATATACCTCCCGAACCCTCACACACGTTCGGAATTTTGGGAAATCCATGACATTCCGGCCCCATAGAGAATGAATGGGGAAATTTGAAGCGGTGCTGTTCGGCCCCGTGTTCGCCCCGACATTTACATTTACATTTACATTTGCGGCATTTGGCAGACGCACTTATCCAGAGCGACTTACAACTGAGCAATTGAGGGTTAAGGGCCTTCCTCAAGGGCCCACTAGTGGTAGTTTGGTGGTTGTGGGGTTTGAACCTGTGATCTTCTGGTCCAGAGCCCGACACCTTACCACTAAGCCACCACCTCCCCCTCCGACATGCACATTTGACACATCCACTCGTAGCTGAGATGGAGTCGGGTGTGATGCATGACGTGACCGCAAACGTGAAAAATCTGCGAAACTCGGACACAGGGCCATGTGACATGTCTAAACCGCTCGGCACATCGACGGGAGTCGGACGCTGGATAATTTGATGTCACATGTGCGTCACTGGCCCGCCCCCTCCCTGAAAAAACGCCCAAAACGGGCGTTTTTGGTGTCTAAACACTCGTCTCTCCGAACGAGCTAGCATTTCGAAGTCAATGCTAAATATTAAACGGACCCGGGTGTAAGGCGGTCGCGCCCTGAGCTGCAGTTTGCATCGGCAAACATCACTGACATGTTCTACAGTAAATATCCCATGTGTAGTTTAATACTATTCTTTGTATGAAAGTACTCATCTATAATTAGTTTTTTTGTAAATCGAGCCGTATTCTTCTCTTTTTAATGATTCATCCTGAACTTGTTTTTGTCATTTACACTATGGAAACCCAAACATAACAATTACTGACTTTAGTTTATATACAGTATATATATATATATATATATATATATATATATATATAGATATATATATATATATATATATATATATATATATATATATCTCGCGGACAATCATGTTTAGGAATGATTCCCGTGGGTTCGATTCCCGTCTCGGCCATGTGTGTGTGGAGTTTGTGCATGTTCTCCCCGTGTCTCAGGGGGTTTTTCTCCGGGTTCTCCGGTTTCCTCCCCCGGTCCAAAAACATGCACGGTAGGTTGATTGGCACCTTGGAAAATTGTCCCTAGTGTATGAACGTGTGTGTGAATGTGTGTGTGTGTGTGTCCTACGATGGGTTGGCATTCCATCCAGGGTGTATCCTACCTTAATGCCCATAGACACCTGAGATAGACACAGACTCCCCGTGACCCGAGAAGGAAGCGGTAGATCGGATGAGGGAAGATCGGATAAAGTCATGAAATGTCAATAAATCCTACTTGACACCCCTTGTTAAAATCATTACGTTATTTCATCTTTAAATATTCGTGATGACAGTGTTGTGTTTAAAATATTGAAGGCAATAAATACGCTCTGGATAAATGTCTTGACGAATACTTCAATTGGGAAAAGCGACCCGCTTCCTCTTGTCTCCGACATCCATCTGTCTGGTATCCTTTTTCCCTTCTCTGTAGTCTCTTTCTCCAGGGTCTGTATGACGATCGATCATACACCCGGTCTTTGTTCCATCGCGTCACACCGGCGTCCTTGACCAGCTGTCTCGCCGTCAACCCGTAGTCTCCCTGCCGTACTGGACGTCCCTGTGACAGACATGATGATCAGGCGTCAGTGTTGGTGTAACCGGTGTCTGCGTTGTGTGTTTTTATTGTTAAATAACCAAACAGCGAAAACGTCAAAATCTTCATAAAAATAAGGGATTACTATTTGTTTGTTTGTTTGTTTGTTTATTTTCATTCCCGTTAAAGGCGAAATGCATCACATTAAACTTCACCGATGAGACGTCGAAATCAATTACGACCCCAAATACAACAAAAACAATGAAAAATACAATTATAGAAATGATTTAAACATGGTTTCTTACTCAAAAGTAATTTTTAAGCCAATGATGACTTTAGTGAGAGCTTAAGCGAAACCCAAAAAGGGAAGAGGAGGGGCAAAGACAGGAAACTGATTAATGCTGTTGAATAAATGTTAAGGGGGCGGAGCCTACGTGCACGCACACACACACACATGAAGGCATATCAGGTATATATTAAACATATTTAAGTGTAATTTTATAAATAAGACCCCCCCCCTGTGACACTGTGAAGGTCAGTTTGGAAATGTTACACATTAAAAATGGCCCCATTCGGAATGTAATACATAGTGTAACTTTTAAATACTCTGTAAAAGTAACAGGGGACACGGTGGCTTAGTCACTTCTAGGGTCCGGGTTCGATTCCCGTCTCGGCCATGTGTGTGTGGAGTTTGTGCATGTTCTCCCCGTGCCTCGGGGGGGTTTTCTCCGGGTTCTCCGGTTTCCTCCCCTGGTGCAAAAACATGCACGGTAGCAGTCAAGGAAGCACTTTGGAAGCACTTTGGCACCTTTGGAAAATTGTCCCTAGTGTATGAATGTGTGTGTGTGTGTGTGTGTGTGTGTGCGATGGGTTGGCATTCCATCCCGGGTGTATCCTGCCTTAATACCCATAGACGCCTGAGATAGACACAGACTCCCCGTGACCCGAGGGAAGATCAGATAAAGCGGTAGAAGATGAATGAATGAGTGTAAAACTGATAACGTTTGATTACTTTTTGATTACTGTGATTTGGCCACTAGGGGGCGTTTTAAGAAAAAAAAAGTTTCAAACCCTCGGAAAAAAAAAAAAATAAAATCTATTTTTCCAAATGAAACTGCAGCAGATGGTCGTCATTCAAAACCGAATCACGTTTCAGCTGCAAAATCATGCCGCCGTCACGGTTATGAACGTTGCGTCTTGACTTAATAAGACTGATGGTTTTGGACTCCTTTTTTGAAGAGTGATGGGTCAAGACTCTTAATGAACTACGCTTCCCAGAAACCCGTACCTGGGAATCGATTAAGGGCTCGGTTTTTCCTGCAGGGCACATTGTATAGGCGCACTCGGACCTCCACTCATCGCAGGTCCATGAACTCTTTTTGTGTTTGTTTGTTTATTTTTTTTAGTTTAGATGCTCTTTCTGTACATGGATTATATGTTGTTGTGTGTTACTACCTGCCTGATGGATTAGTAATGGGGGGAGGGTAGCTCAGTGATCTAAGCCCCAGTATCGAGCCCCGGTATTGACAAGCTGCCACCCTTGGGTCCTTGAGCAAAGGCCCTTAACCCTCTGTGCTCCAGGGGGCATTGTATCATGGCTGATACCCTGTGCTCTGACAACAAGCTGGGATATGCCAAGAAAAGAATCTCACTGTGCTGTAACGTTTATGTGACAAATAAAGGCTATTCCATTCTAATAAAGCTGCATTGGATCAGCCACTCCGCTCTGGACCGGAGGATCACAGGTTCAAGTCCCACCACCACCACCGAAATGCCACTAGAGGGCCCCTTGAGGAAGGCCCTTGACCCTCATTTGTAAGTTCGTCTGCCAAAATGGTGCAAATGAAAAATGTATTCGTAGTCGCGTCTCGCTTCCGTGTAACTGTTACTGTTACTGACTGTTACAGCCGTAGTCTAAAGCACTGCTTTTACGTTAAAACTGTTTTGATGGAACCCTGTTTTTAATCTTTAACATTTTCATAATTTTCATTTAATGACATATTTTTCACTCATGAACAGTCACTGTTACACAGTGACTGTTACATTTGTTTTCTAATTAAATTACGTAACACTGTTACATGTAAGTAATTACTCCCCAACACTGTATATACAGTATATTCATTCATTCATTCATTCATTCATTTTCTACCGCTTTATCCGATCTTCCCTCGGGTCACGGGGAGTCTGTGTCTATCTCAGGCGTCTATGGTGCATTAAGGCAGGATACACCCTGGATGGAATGCCAACACATCACAGGGCACACACACACACACACAACACAAAACATTCATACACTAGGGACAATTTTCCAGGTGCCAATCAACCTACCGTGCATGTTTTTGGACCGGAGGAGGAAACCGGAAAACCCGGAGAAAAAAACCCCCTGAGGCACGGGGAAGAACATGCACAAACTCCACACACACATGACCGAGACGGGAATCGAATCGAACCCGGATCCTGGCGGTGTGAGGCGAATGTGCTAACCACTACGCCACCGTGCCCCACTATACAGTATAATATATATATATATATATATATATATATATATATATATATATATATATCTATATATATATATATACATATAGCAATAAATACCCTCTGCCAAATGCTGTAAATGTAATGTAAATGTAACCCTCTGCACCCCCTGGAGCACTTGAAAAAGGCCCTTAACCCTTTATGCTCCAGAGGGCGCTATATATGAAGAAAGAATTTCCCTGTGCTGAGATGTACGATATATGTATATACGTGTGTATGTGACAAACAAAGGCAGTGCTATGATGAAATCATCTACACTATAAGTCCCGAGATATTTTGCTCTTCCACCTTGTACGTGACTTTAAAGCCAAAATGCCTGGAGCCTCAGTTTCGGGCTCTATTACAGTCCCCTACATCACCTCCCGCATGGCTCGGCTTGAAGTTAATATTCTATCAGCATAGCGAGAAAGAGGAAGAAAAGAATGTGTGTGTGTGTGTGTGTGTGTGTTCTGACTTGTTAAAACACCTTTAATGATTGTCAGGATGTAAGAAGGTATTAACATAATGATCAATCACACTTCAGGGTGGAAGGTGGACATTAAAGCGCTAACTACAGCGTTTTCCCACGTCAGCCGAGGGACTGAAGGTCACGTGTCAACGGCTTGTCCTGCAAAACGCGCTTGCGTGGAGAAATACACCCTCTCTGCAGGACGGGCAGGTGAGTGACATGGGAGGTTATTTTCTCCGCAAATGCACCGTTCGGTCCTGAGCGAAACGAGCCATGGTGGCGATGACGTCGATATAAACGCCTTCTGTTCTCTCTAACCCAAGGATGACAGCAACATTGTGCAAGGAATATATATATAGATATATATATATAATAATATATATATATATATATATAGATATATATATATATAGAAATCTATAGATATATTTAATATAGTGTTAATTAATAGTGCGCATAGATTAAAATATTGTAATTGAACTGTAACAATATAATAATAATTATATTAAAAAAAAAAAAAAAAAAAAATATTATATATATATATATATATATATATATATATATATTATATATATTTAAATAATTGGGGAGGCACGGTGGTTTAGTGGTTAGCACGTTCGCCTCACACCTCCAGGGTCCGGGTTCGATTCCTGTCTCGGCCATTGTGTGTGTGGAGTTTGTGCATGTTCTACCCGTGCCTCAGGGGGTTTTTTCTCCTGGTTCTCCGGTTTCCTCCCCGGTCCACTGTATGTTGATCGGCACTTGGAAAATGTCCCTAGTGTAATGTGTGTGTGTGTGTGGTTGTGGTGGTGTGTGTGTGTGTGTGTGTCGGTGATGGGTTGACATTCCATCCAGGTGTATCTTCCTTAATCCCTTAGATGCCTAGATAGCACAGACTCCCCGTGACCGAGGAAGATCGGATAAGCGGTAGAAGATGAATGAATGAATGATGATAAATAATAAGAATAATTAATATTTAATTATATGCTTTTCTCCAAAATATCTCCCTTTAATAAAGTGATGGATTATTTAATATTTATTTTGCTCGGGAAATTTTAATATTAATTTCTTGTTGATTCATTCATCGTTCAAATGTATTGTGCTAGTTTTAATTGTAAAATATGGGACGTGGCTCCTTTAAGAATTGTGTTCCGGTTGCATTTCCATATAAACATGTGATACGTTTAGGGTGAGGGATGCACGTGCTGGTTTTGTTTTTTTGTGGTTTTATAAAAAGCACATCTATTGCCTCTTTTATATTCCGTCCCAACATTACAAGCGGTCAGCGCGGCTGATGATAGATCCTCATATATAGATGCTTACATTTTTTTTTTTCGTTCATTCGTCAACACAACGCAGAGTGAAGGAGCATATCGGCAGATAGAAATGCATGCTAAATTAATCGCCCTCTAATAAAATTTGTGCTGTTAAAGCTAATTTGCGTTAACGCAGTATTAGCGCAAATTTTTACGTTTTTTTTTTACCGTATAGTGGTTAAAAACTATTGGTCAAAACACCAGAACTTTCCAGCCATATACTCTTATTTCCCAAACATTGAATTCAATCCCACAGTATTTCAGTTGTACTTTTGTTTTTATGTTGTATTTGTTTGCATTTTTTGTGTTATGCTAAGGTTAATGTGTCAGCGCTAACTAGCTATAAATGGTACTATTTCTGGGAGGACTTTTTCTTCTTCTCAGCGAACAATTATCTGCATTAAAATCCCACTGGTAGATTTTAGTTATCTCGTAAACATTGCTAATATTAGCTAATCTATCATTAGGGGCAAATATTTACTGCAAAATTAGTCCGATTTTTTAAAACACCTTCATTTGTAGTGTTAGCCTGCTTGCTAAGTAGACTTAACTGCAAGTTAGTACCTAGCTAACAAAAGCATACATTAGCTAGCTAGCAACAATTTGCTAATTCAGTTTAGTCAGGAGGTATATATGTAGCCATTTGCATATTATAATATTAATATATAAAATATATATATATATATATAGATATATATATTAAAACTAGCAACGGTAAACTGGGGAGTAACTAGTGTTACATAATTTACAAAATAAAAGTTTTTTTTTTTACTGAGAATAAACATGTAATTACAGTTACTTTCGAAAATGCGAAATATTACAAATTCCAAAGAACACGTTGTCCACAACACCCTCTGACACAAAATGAACATATTCATCATTCTCATTCATTCATTCATCTTCTACCGCTTTATCGATTCTGCCCTCGGGTCACGGGGAGTCTGTGTCTATCTAGGCGTCTATGGCATTAAGGGCAGGATACACCCTGGATGGAATGCCAACCCTTTACAGGACACACACACACACACACAAACTCACACTTACATTACACTCAAGAACAATTTTTCCAAGTTGGGGGCAATCAACCTGTTTTGGACCGGGGGAGGAAACCGGAGAACCCCGAGAAGGAACAAACCCCCTGAGGCACGGGGAGAAAATGCATAAAAACTCCACACACACACATGGCCGGACGGGCTAGAACCCGGAACCTGGCGGTGTGTTGAGCGCGAACTGTGATAACCCACGTAAGCCACTGTACACCCTTATTATATATTTTATTATTATTATTATTATTTATATATATTGTATATCTGTTACTTTTAGCAGATTTGCTTGTAATGGTCAGATTATTGTAGATCACTGCATAACGTCTTACTATTAAACTATTATTATAGAATTCCCATTGCACATAAAGTGTAACACAGCAAAGTGTTATTTGTCAGGTTTTTTTTTTTCCTCAGGCCGAGAGAAATGTTTCCTTCCTGCCGAGGGAAAGATCTCACAGCAGGCGTCGCTGGAAAGAAGAAGATCTACAGCTCGCTCGTTCATCGATCAGACGATAATTACCTCAGACATAATCATAAACTAGCTGTAGTCAATTGGCGCGACGGGTTATTGATCTTACACGACTTACATGCTTCATTAAAAAACCCTGGGAATGACATTTGCTTCTGTGTATATAGACTAGAAAATAGAATTCTCGGGACAATGTCATTAAATGGAAGATGCATTTATAATAGGATTTAATCATCGTGTTGATCTCGATTTCTATCTGCCCTTTATCCAGAGCGACTAAAACTGAGCAATGAGGGTTAAGACCCTGCTCAAGGGCCCAATAGTAGTCGCTTTGTGGTGGGGTTTGAACCTGCGATCTCCTGTTCCAGAGTCCAACACCTTAACCACAGGACTACCACCTCCCTATGCACCCATACACCAAATGCAATTATTTTTAAGCGCGGAACATAATTACAATCCGATTTCCCTCAGGAATGTATTAAGTGCCGGACCGTAGGTTTAGTCTCCGCTTCGCACTTCAAACGCATTTCGTTATAATTATTAAATACACAACAATTTATGGGAAATAAAAAAGGAATTCGAGTTAGCACAGTGTTAATGTAGCTATTCACTCACTCCGTCACCATGAGTAACCAGGAAGTGATATATATAGCGAATAAAATACTACATTTTATTTAAAATATGCAAATACAGATCTGTGTTATGCAATCTATGTAATTACACAAATTTATGTAGCTTTATTTAATCAATTTCATTTGTTACACAATTGAATCAATGAGAATCAATAAATGTATTGACATTAATTTCATTCATTGAATCTCATTTGTATAAAATATTATTTATACAGTAAAAAAAAAGACACACAAACACACACATAATATATCTATTATATATATGGATTTTTTTCTATTATAATAATACAACATTTAAATATAATATAATAATAATTAAGCATATATTAATTTCATCATTGAATTCTTATTTGTTTTATTCATTCATTCATTCCATCTTCTACCGCTTTATCCGATCTTCTTTCGGGTCACGGGGAGTCTGTGTCTAGGCGTCTCATGGGCATTAAGGCAGGATACACCCTGGATGGAATGCCAACCATCCACACACACACACACAAAAACATTCACACACACTTTTCATACAATAGGGACAATTTTCAAGGTGCCAACAACCTACGCTGCATGTTTTTGGACCGGGGGAGGAGGAAACGGAGAACCCGTCGAAAAACCCCCTGAGACACGGGGAGAACATGCACAAACTCAAACACACAACATGGCCGAGACGGGAATCGAATCCCGACCTTGGAGGTGTGAGGACGAGTGCGAACCACCTAAAACCACTGTGACTCCTGTTCTATAAAATAAGATAGATATTAGATAGAATATTATATAGGATATATATATATTATCGATATATGTATAGATATGAAATAAGATATTTAATATATATATAATTTTTTTTATCAAGCAAGATTACATGTATGATTCTATTATTGTATGGGTGTATTATTTTTATTTTTATTTTATATTTTATTTTTAATACAAAAAAAGATATCATTTCCATCCGAACTTGATCGATGTACATACCAAATTTTGCGAATGTATTTTTTTATTTCTTTTTAATCTTGAATGTCTGAAAATATATAGATATTGTTTTTTAGTATTATAGCAAAATACTAACATATACATGCAGTACTTGTCTGTACAGTAATATTGTAATGTAATATAATTGTATGTAATATTATGGGGTAGGGAAGCAGTGATACTGAAAACTATAGAGACTTCTTCACTATGCAGGAGTGCACACATCATCAATTATTCAGCTAGCACACCGGGGCAAGTCAAATATCCCCTTTTCTGCCTCGGGTTGCTTTGAAAGCTAACCGTCGAGGCTAAAATAAGCAGCGGTTAATAGAATGTGAGAACGTACGATAAGCTAGTTTGGTAATGAACTGCGGAGTTTTCAAAGTACACGCCGAACGCGGAAAAAACCCGACAGAAGCGACCCTATTGCGTATATCATTACACTACATGCTATCTTGTCTTATACAAGCGCTCATTAAATGTGTATAAAAAAATTAAGCGATGCGCTCCTCCACTTCATGCCCGGTGGATGCGTTCTTGTCACCACGGCAACGGTAACCAAGATAAATGCGCATTGAAGAAGCAGATGAATAAAACTCGGAAGGAAAGTTCACTGGTGGAACGATAAATACTACTCATACTTTCGAGAGAGCACGACATTTTCTGCAGGGAAGGTGCTGTTGCTTAGTGGTTACTGATTGGACGGTCAGGGGTTCAATGCCAAGCTGACACCCTTTTTTGGGGCCCTTGAGCAAGGCCCTTAGTCCTTCACGGGTGCTGTAACCCGTGCTTCT
>JACRUU010000004.1:23242611-23273591 GCA_030449085.1 Kryptopterus vitreolus | reverse complement strand
GAGCCTGGAGATCCGCACCCTGGCTGTGGAAAGACTCCTGGAGCCGCTCGTCACTCAGGTGAAGGAAATCTCGCTCGTTCACGCCGACCAGTCGATACATTTCGCCCTGTTATTTACACCAGTTGCGCTTTAACCTCCAGGTGACGACTCTGGTGAACTCGAGCAACAAGGGCCCATCCAACAAAAAGAAGGGGCGCTCTAAGAAGGCGCACGTCCTGGCCGCCTCGGTGGAAAGCGCCACGCAGAACTTCCTGGAGAAAGGCGAGAAGATCGCCAAAGAGAGCCAGTTCCTCAAAGAGGAGCTCACCGCCGCCGTAGAGGACGTCCGCAAGCAAGGTAATTGTTCCTGCCTATTCTTTCATCAATGACTGTGTTCAGCCCAAGGTGTAAATTATTTTATTGAGTATATTTATTGCGTAAAAAGCGTTTTTGTCCCGAATCATTTGGTGACTTTTATAAAAGGTTTCTTTGTAGAAACAGTTCCTGGTATACCTGGGAATAGCAAAATTGCTTCTTCTCTACCGAATTGTGTACTAAAAACCCGATCCGATTGCTCGTGTGAACACGAACAGAGCTTTGCTTTAACCTTAAAACCGGTCGCACCACTTTCCTTACTAGCTTCGTGTCTGGTTATTGCATCATTTCATAACACAACCCCCCCCCCCCTTATTTTTTTTTTTCCCCACGGAGGAGGAAGGTGTAAGGGAGATGGTTGCCTCCACTTCACCTGCTCCCTGTTTTGCTCCTGGCTTGTTTGCTATGAATATCTGATAAGCCTGTTGATTTTAATGCATTGCGATTTAAGCATCGGCGCTCACGGTGCGCGTGTGTAAACAATGCAGATCGACTCTAGGTGACTATCGCAGCAGAGCTTTCATCACTTTACCTTAGTGCTGCATCCTGCTGTAGAGCTTTTATATGCTAGCTTTACGTACTCGGCACCTGGTGCTAAAGAGGCGTTGTGCTGTTATTAAAAGTAAAGTGTATGGACCATAAGAGTGTTTATACCCAGAACCTGCCATTTGGTGTTTGAGCTGCTGCTCAGACTTTTTTTTTTTTTTTTTTTTTTTTTTTGCTGTGTGGGGTTATAAGGCCTTTTCTATAAGGGAAAAGATTCGCTCTCACGACACGTATGAAACTTTTATAGGCTGGAAAAGGAAACAGAAAATCAACAAACTGTGGTGTGGAATAAAGTAAATAATAGAATGATTATTATGCAGCCTATTATAACGTTTTTAAGACAAATGAGGAAATAAATTCTTTCTTTCGTCGTTTCTTTCTTTCTTTCTTTCCTTTCCTTTCTTTCTTTACTAATTTTCATTCAAATAAATAATCTATAAAAGTCTTGAGCGTTTGTTAAACCCTGGATGTCACACATCATGATAAGCGATGACTAGTGTTGTTTATAAAGTATTTACACAGTGCCTATATTTCAGGAAGTCGTATTCCCCGCCCCCCCCCCCCCCCCCCCCCCCTCGTATAAGGTCATGTTGCACAAGTACAAGTGTGAGATTTCTTTATCGCAGTACACTGTCCTGTCTGACGTGTCAGTCCCAGCGTTTAAGTGTCTCGCTTGTCAAGGGCATATTGGAAAGTCTGAACTCGTCAAGCGGGAAAGATTTCATCATCCGGGGAACTGAATAGCCATAACCACCCGGCTGTCATGGTCGGACAATACAGGGAGTCGGGACGTGACCTGAAAACATACCGCAGACGAGAATCGGAATTTAACTTCCTACTGTAGATCCGACTGTCTTGTCAGCGAGATCATCCAGTAGTGGATGTGTTCTGCGTTACAGCCTCGCCGCTGTTAAAGCACTTAACAATAATAATAATAATAATAATAATAATTATATTATTATAATAAATGTTTGTTACTGGGAAAAGGCACTTAACAATAATAATTAATTAATAAATGTTTGTTACTGGGAAAAGGCACTTAACAATAATAATAATAATAATATATAATAATAATAATAATAATAATAATAATAAAAAAATGTTTGTTACTGGGAAAAAGCACTTAAAAACTAAATAAAAAAAAATAAAATAATAATAATAATTAAAGTTTGTTACTGGGAAAATTAAAGAAATAATTTCGCATGTGACTAGTAGTGTTTTGGCGGCATGTTTTTAGCTTTACTTTTAGTCTTTAGACTAGTTTTTATTAGTTTTAGAAAATGTCATTCTCTCTTTAGTGTCGTTAACTTTTTAGCAACTAAGTCTGAGCATTTTCGTCAATGAAAATGTCTCTTTTGAACAATGCACTTTTATTTAACCCTATCTATATACTATACGTTTATTTAACCCTATCGATATACTATAAGTACCTATTAATATAGATGAAACCAAAATTTTGGCCAAACCCATTTAAAAAAGCTTAAATCTTGTTACCTTAGAGACTCAAGAATACTTAAGTATTTTTATAAGTAAAAACAATATAATATCAAATAAAATCAAGAACATTTGAGTGGTGTTTGAGGAAGTGACGTAGCCTGCGTCTGTGCAGTGTGACCTGATGCAGCCCCATGAAGTGAGACACCGGAAACAGAAAAATTAAATACTAAAAGCTATGCTAATATGTTGTCATTGACTAAAACGAGAGTGAATGAAATGTTATAACGTTATTTCGTCTCATTTTATTCAACAACGACGACGTTTTGGTATAATTTATTTGAAATCTCATTTATTTAGTCGCACTTAGTTATTCTTCGTCAACAATTATGCTTTTAATTATAAGTCAGTCACATGACCAGCATTTCTGACTCGTCTCGTTTTAGGCACACGATAAAGCTTGGTTAACGACGATATTTACTCATCATGTTTCGTTGCTGAACGCAACACTTGTGACTGTTATAAATCACCTAGTTCAATGAATGCACTTTTGGTTTCACCCTGACTTGGTGGTTGGGGGGGGGGGGTCATGATGTGCTACAGAAAAACAAAAGATAGTTGAGTGTGTTGTTTTTTCTAATTAATTAATGTATTTAACTTTTCTTTATTATTAATCTGACCCAGAATTAGAAGAAAAATCCTGATCATGTGACTAATAATTTTATGTATAATGGACAATTGTTGACGAATAAAAACGAGACTAAAATGTTACTTCCGAAATAAAAGTATGCCAAAATGTCTCCGTCGAATAAAATGAGCCGAAATAACGTGTTAACATTTCGTTTCATCTCGCTTTAGTCAACGAAAATGAAGACGGGAAGTAGCTCCACACAGTTCCATTGTGGTGAATCAGCATGGCTGGTGAAGGCGTCGTATCTTTTGCTTTAAAATGAAATTTACTGTATAGTTACGTTTCGAGAAGATTTGAGATCTTTGTGTCGGGAAAGAAGCGTCGGATGCATACTTTTGGCATGTGTAGGGGGAGATTTGGGATATTTAACGCTGTTTGGAGTAACAGGGCCGACATCTGCACGTCGCAGTGGGGAGTTATCGGGGGGGGGGGGGGGGGCGTTGGCCACGGCGAGCGTGTAGTCTGCTCCGACACGCCAGAGTGCGAGATTCGATTTGGGAAGCTCCTGTCTGGGAATCCAGAGAACTATACTAGAGCCAGTCTGCTTATGACGCCCCCCCCCCCCCCCCCCCCCCGTCTCTTTCGTACAGTACAAGTAATAACGCTATAATGTGCGTAATTCAGACCCACAGCTGGCTGGATTGAAGAGTTTATCACCCCAATCTGAAGAAAAGAAACGAAGCATGCTGAAAACCCCCCCCCTCCTTAAAGGTCAGCACACTAATGATACAGCAGATACGGTTGGATTGCGATCCACAGATTATACCGCGTATTCACCATCATATCACCAGATACTGAGACACTGCTCTCTGAAGGAGAACACGTAGTCGAAGGCGCCGGATCCTTATCGTTCCAGACATGGATCGTAAAAAGAAACAACAAAAAAACGGAAATTTATTTATTTATTTACGTTTTTTTGCGTCCAGGATGATCTCAAGGTTTATAGTGCAGGACTCGTAAACATTCTTGCGTATAGAAAATCTTTATATCAAGGATGACGGCCACGCAAATGCATTCGCCGTCAGAAGCATGTTCAATTTTGTGTGTTTATTGTTTTGTACGGCGTTTTTCCAAAGCGTTGTCGATGCTGCTCTGCAGAGATAAAGAGGATATAAAGGTGAAGAATGTGTCGATTTCATGCCTATACATCACTTCCTTATGATGTCAAGTCTATCTTTTGAAAAGCTGTAAATAAGTTTAGTAGAAAGGACAAGAATGTAATAAAAACAATTTTTGCACTTGTATAAGATTCCTATATATAACATTGTATACGATTTAATATTAATATATTAATCAATATTTACTAAATAAATGTAACCCCTTATTGAATTTTTAAATGTTTTTAGCACAGTGGCTTAGTGGTTAGCATGTTCAGCCTCACACCTCCAGGGTCCGGGTTCGATTCCCGTCTCGGCCATGTGTGTGTGTGTGTGTGTGGAGTTTGTGCATGTTCTCCCCGTGCCTCAGGGGGTTTTTCTTCCGGGTTCTCCGGTTTCCTCCCGTTCAATAAACATGCACGGTAGGTTGATTGGCACCTTGGAAAATTGTCCCTAGTGTATGAGTGTGTGTGTGTGTGTGTGTGTGTGTGTGTGTGTGTGTGTGTGTGTGTGTGTGTGTGCGCGCCCTGCGATGGGTTGGTATTCCATCCAGGGTGTATCCTGCCTTAATGCCCATAGACACCTGAGAGAGACACCCCGTGACCCAAGAGAAGATCGGATAAAGCGGTAGAAGATGAATGAATGAATTAATATTTGTTCTGGTTAAAAAAAAAGTTTACATTTTATAGGATGAAAGCGACGCTGTAAAGAAAAATAATTGCAATAAAAATACACAGATTTTAAAGTTCTGACTGCAAATTCCAGGACCACTGTTGGGCCCTTAACATAATTCTGGTCACTCTGGACAAGTCTAGGGGATAGGGATGAAACGATGATGTAAAAAAAAATGTCCTGATGATTAGTATTGTCTCTTAAATTTTAATATCACAAATACCATGTGGAGGGACACGGTGGTTTAGTGGTTAGCACGTTCGCCTCACACCTCCAGGGTCCGGGTTCGATTCCCGTCTCGGCCATGTGTGTGTGTGGAGTTTGTGCATGTTCTCCCCGTGCCTCAGGGGGTTTTTCTCCGGGTTCTCCGGTTTCCTACCCCGGTCCAAAAACATGCACGGTAGGTTGATTGGCACCTTGGAAAATTATCCCTAGTGTATGATGTGATGTGTGTGTGTGTGTGTGTGTGTGTGTGTGTGTGTGTGTGTGTGTGTGTGTGTGTGTGTGTGTGTGCACGCGCGCGCCCTGTGATGGGTTGGCATTCCATCCAGGGTGTATCCTGCCTTAATGCCCATAGACGCTTGAGCTAGACGCACAGACTCCCCGTGACCCGAGAGATCGGATAAAGCGATAGAAGATGAATGAATGAATGAATGAAATACCATGTGTATTCAAAAGATCTTGATTATCTGACTTGTAATTAACGCAAAACTTCCTCGAAGAAAAAAAAAGGGGGGGGGCAGGGGCTACTTCTCCTAGTGTTGGGGAAGCGCCTTGTTTGTTTGCAATATACGGCACATTTTGTATGAATTTATTTGGCCTCATGCAGTCCGCTGTAAACATTTTAAAAGCACAGTAAACACATCTTTCCACGTCTCCCAACGTAATCACGGTGAATCCAAGCGCTACATGCACTCCGACAGTGAGAGCACCACTGATACCTACTGAAGTGGATGTGCACTTATACTTTATTCTAGTACAGCAACAACAAAAAGCAACAACACATTCCCTTCATTTTTAAATGAAGGAAAGAACAGACATATAATCATTGCTGTGCATTTGATTTGTTTACATCTGATTGTCACATGCACAATGGTATACTTCCATGTGTATGTGTTCTCTATGTGTAATGTTTTTAACATTTACATCTCTGATATGAGTGATTATTGATAAACGTGATCACTTTGGAGATATGATTTTCATATCGTTACATCCCCACTACCAAATGCTATGGCGTCGGAGCTTATAAAGCGTTTTATATATATATATATATATATATATATATATATCTATAGTATATCTATCTATATATATATATATATATATATATATATATATATATATATATATATATATATATAAAGCGTTCACACCGCTTATTAACTGGCACGAACACAACTACAAGGCCGTCGAGGTTTGCGAGTATTGCATCATCAGATCATCCTTTTGTTTCCTGCGCTGAAGAAACGATTCTTCCTGAGCATCGAAGATGAGCGTTTTCATAATTTCTGATGCTTTAGATATTTATTAAAAATAGGGGGGGTTGGGAGCAGTCTGTTCTTTTCTCACAGTCTGTGTCTATCATACACGATCTTGATGAATCACTTTAATTGAAATCTTAATTTAATAGGCAGTCGGTGTCAAAGCACTTCTCATGTTTGGAGCAGTATCGAGGCCTCACTTTGGGATTTAATGGAGGAGTAAAAGCCTCTCGATACTGTAGAGGCGTTATAATGGAAGCTCGATGATAATGTGCCACCCCGGGCGAGATCAGACCCCACCCCCACCCCCCACACACACACACACACACATGCAACGCTTTACTGAGACTCTCACGGCCTGCTGAGGGTTTCATCGGGGCGAGCGACGTGCAAGAGTTTATTAGAGACGGTCGTTTCAGGCTCGGAGGGGAGAAAATGGCCGTATCGATCTCGCTCTGGGATTGAAAGGATCTCCAAGGGATTGTTTTATCCCCCCCTCCAGGGTTAAACTCGGTAGATTAAGGGGTGTGGTTTACTGCGCGACTTCTACAGAATGATTAAATCAGTATGGGATGATACACCTGGGGCATGTATTTAAATAGGATGTCCGGGTGGAAGCAGGTTTTTCCCATCACTGTTGCAACCCACCTCGGAATATAAAAGGATGGCCAATGGCATCCCATAGGTGTTTTGCATCGCCTAAGATGCATTAAAGATGCATACGTTCGTCTTAAAGGTATTCAATAGGGTTTAATATCTTGATAGCAGGTCATCGCGCATGATTAAGCTGGCTTTGTGGCCTGTTGTCCAAAAACTTTTGGACTTTAATTGTTGTACAAATAGTCAATAATAATAATAATAATAATAATTATCCAAACTTTTTTCTTGTATAGAACTCTTGTAAAACTTTTTAAAGAGGTGCAACTAATTCTTTAATTTTAAAAAAAAAAATTTATATACATTTTTCTTTCTTTTTTTTTAAAATCTTGTTTTGATGATCTAGCTGCTTGGAGGTGTTCATTTAATGAGTTCTGGTAAAAAGAAAAAAAACATCCCAAAAAACAGCTTGTTTGCTCAAGGTAAACAGGAACCAATTAGCAAAGAGGACATCATGTGTGATGTAAATAAAGCTGTTTTTAAGTGCTACGCATGTTCGGTGTCATTAACTTGCCGTTCACAAATCGAGATCGTGTTTGTGTCGCTTTTTTTTCTTTCCTTTTTTTCTTTACCGTGAATGCAAATGAAAGGCTGTTTTGCTCTTTAATTAAAATGCTCCCCTGATTGATTTTTGCACATTGTATTTCAGAAAGACACAGATCTCCAAGTCTGGTATTATAGCGCTTTTGATTTAGAGGGTTTTTTTATGTGGTTTGCTATCGACTGAATATATGAGTAGACTAAAAGTGTTCATCGATTTCCTTTTTTCTCCCCCCTCGTTTCTTTTTGATTACCTTAATAGCTGCCTTGGACACACTTTAGCTCAAGGCCAGTGTGAGTTTTTTACTTTTGGAAATTCCTGTTCAAAGAATTGACCGTGAAGTTTTCTTTATTTTTTGCTCGTTTCTTCCCGATACTCGAAAATCGGACGAAAATCGCAGTACCTGTCTCTTGCATATAGTTCGGAGTGACACAAATGTATAGGATGCGCTTAGTCATGTTGGTCGTGACGCCTTGCAAAGTATTTGTTTATTACAATAATTACACTTTGTCTTGGCTTGTAGCGATTCCCGTGGTCCATCTTGTAAACTGATGTTTAGATTACCACATAAGGTCCTGGCAGATTGGACATGTGGAAGGTCCTGGTAGATTCCCAAGTGGGGAAAAAAATTGCATCCAGGAATCGATGAGGAATGCAAATATGTAATTTTATAACAAGTATCTGATTCTTAATAGAATATATTTTTATTGTCATTTATTGTTTATTTATATATATATATATATATATATATAAAATGTGTGTGTATATGTATGTATATGTATGTATATGTATATGTGTGTGGTGTGTGTGTATCTATATATATATATATATTATATATATATATATATATATATATATATATATATCGTATATATATATATATATATATATATATATATATATATATATATATATATATATATATATATATATGTATAGTATATGTATATGTATGTATGTATGTATATGTGTATCTGTGTGTGTATATGTAAAAGAATATAAGTAATATTTAGATATCTGCACATCTAACACCGACTATAAGCCTTGCCATATAGAGTGCACAAAGAAGTTGCACAGTAATATTGTACTGTATGAAATTACATAGTAATAATATGCACAGTAACGCTGCGCCGTATGAAATTACACAGTAGTAAGAATAAGTTGGTGTGAAGTTGCACAGTAACATTTCGCATTACGCATAACATTGCAGAAATATTGAAATATTGCACATCTTAAAAAGGTTTATTTATTTGTAAATCTTAAGTATCCGACTCCAGAAACGATTCCCAATCTTAATTGTACCAGGAACTTGTTCTAGAACATCTTCCCAGAAGGGTGGAGGTTAATATAACGTTTTACGGAGAGTAAAAATGGATTAAAAGAATTAAAAAAGCAGCACATTGCAATCTTATCCAGTGAATTTTGACCATTAGAGTTCCGCCATTGGAAATGGTGGGGGTGGGGCGTTTACTTTATTTGAAATATGAATTTATTTTATTTTATTGTGCATCATTTAGCAAAAAAAAAAAAAAACTTTTTAATGAGTACTTTGGTTCAGACCTACCATGCAAAAAAAAAAGGAATCTTGAATTCAACCAATCAGAATTCAGCAAGACTAATGTGCTGCTTTTCACATCCCATTTTTAGTCTCCTTTCCATGTTATAAAAATCTCCACTCTTCTTGGAAGATGTTCCACTAGATTTTGGAGTGTGCTTGTTGAGATTCTGTTGGTTAGACCCTGGTGTGAGTATAAGTTGACGCCTGGGTTTATTCTCGGACACGAAGCAGCGTTTCGGCTTTTTCGCCCTTTTTATCCCCGTATGGGATTAAAAAAAAAAGACTCCGGTCAGCCGATTGTCACCTAAGCAAATCCCTCTTCGGCACTTCATCCGGATCTCGGGGTGGAAGAGTTGGGATTTAGCCGCTGAATGGAGTGAGCTTTTGCGTATCATGTTTACCCAGGACGTTCCTAAAGTACCAGTGCACTGGGTCCCTGCAGTGGGATCATTAAAAAAAAAAAAACCTATAGCAGTAATGCCTCTGCAAAAGGTACGTTTTATTATCGTTACTATAGTAACACCTTCCTGGGGAACGTGTACCGCGGTCACACGGCGGAAACGATTGAAAATTTGTCAGGGCCATAAATATACATTGGTTTATTTCCCGCATATTTATGCAGGAATGCATGCAGAGATGATCTCATCTACATAAAGTTTCCATCTCCCTGAAGGGCCTAGTTTACATTTATGGCATCCGACAGACGGACGCTCATCACGAGTGCATTGCATTTTAACTGAATAGTTGAGGGCCTTGCACCGGGGCCCATAACTGCCAGCTTGTTGTGGTTGGGGATGTGAACAGATCCACAGCCCAGACCGGTAACCTCTGAGCTACCTTAGTTTAATTTCGTCTATGATTGTCCTATGAGCTTTATAATAAGACACAATCCACATGTTTGTTTGTTTTTATGTATTTATTTATTAAAAAGCCTTCACATCTGGTGATTTAAATTCAGAAATCAGAGGCGGAGGTGCCGTTAACAAGTTTAGTTAGCCGAGCCGAATCGCTCCAACCCAGTGGAGTCGGCCCGCAGTGGTGAAGCGCAGCGTTTACACCCTTTCAGAGCTTTCTACCTCATTAAACACCTCAGTATCGGCTCTTCAGGAGACTTCCGAGTCCTGCAGGGGGAGACGAGTTGAACACCCCACACTTAATCAACACAAACTTTTCTTTCTCTGCTTGCTGGACGAGTTAAAGGAAAAACACGGTCTCCTGGACGTTTAATCGATGATTTTTTCCCCCTTCACAACCCTTCATCGAACCCTTCATCTCACGACTCTTGCCATGAATACACCCGAGAAGCTCTAGACTCGATCTCTGGGATTTGAACTCATGACCTTCACATCCATCGCCTTAACCACTATTTTGGCACAAAAGTACCAGGACATTTCATCGCTATCATAAAGTGTATTTTTGTAGCACTCCAGCAGGTGGCAGCACAAGACTGCACGCACAGTCACAGGGAGAACCGGCATTCATAAGTCAAGTGTGTTTCTCACCTGAAGCGATACGATTTCACTTCAGCACCCAACCTACTCGCCACACTGTGGGCTTTTCCCCAAGATTAAGATCCAATTCAGCATTTTGCCGAGAACCAGCGCAAATCCCAGATAACTCGTCCAATAAGTAATCAGGAAGGCGTTGGCTATAGATTTCATTAATCGCGTATTCTACCCAATATTCCACGGATTAATCGAATACATTTTGTAGCGTCATGAAATGAATACAGTCATTTATTTATTTTTTACAAGTATTCATTGCTTACAAGTATTCATTGCTGGAAAATAGAGATACTTACGTTCGAATGCTGTTCATCGACTTCAGTTCAGCATTCAACACCATCATCCCTCAGCACCTCATCGGAAAGTTAAGCCTGCTTGGACTAAACACTTCCCTCTGTAACTGGATTCTGGACTTTTTGACTGGGAGACCACAATCAGTCCGAATCGGGAACAGCGTTTCCAGCACCACCACACTGAGTACCGGAGCCCCTCAAGGCTGCGTTCTCAGTCCCCTGCTGTTCACCCTGCTGACTCACGACTGTGTAGCGATGCACAGCTCGAACCACATCATCAAGTTCGCCGATGACACGACCGTGGTGGGTCTCATCAGCAAGAACGACGAGTCAGCATACAGAGAGGAAGTGGCACAGCTAACGGCATGGTGTGAAGCCAACAACCTGTCTCTGAACGTCGACAAGACAAAGGAGATGATCGTTGACTTCAGGAGAGCACCGAGTGAACATCCTCCACTCACCAATCGACGGCTCTACCGTGGAGATCGTCAAGAACACCAAGTTCCTTGGTGTTCATCTGGAGGAGAACCTCACCTGGTCTCTCAACACCTGCCAGATCAGCAGGAAAGCCCAGCAGCGCCTTTACTTTCTGCGAAGGCTGAGGAAAGCACATCTTCCTCCCCCGATCCTCACCACGTTCTACAGAGGGACTATTGAGAGCATCCTGAGCAGCTGCATCACCGTCTGGTTTGGGAACTGCACCGTCGCGGACCGCAAGACCCTACAGCGGATAGTGAGGACAGCTGAAAAGATCATCGGTGTCTCTTTACCCCCTCTCACGGACATTTACACCACACGCTGTACCCGAAGAGCCACCAGCATTGTGGCTGACCCCACACACCCCTCATACACACTCTTCACCCTCCTGCCTTCCTGGTAAACGGTACCGAAGCATTCGGGCCCGCACCACCAGACTGATAAACAGTTTCTACCCGCAAGCCACCAGGCTTCTTAACACTAGAGACTGAACCACTGCCACACACACACTCCGGTTTTACACACCACTGCTGTCCAACATTATTTATTCTGCTGCTAAAAAACATGGTCATAGTTTTGAAGGTTGGCACACGTCACTTCTGCTGCCTTAAATACTTGAATGTTTATTTACTATATTTACAACTAAGTATGTTTACAATCTGCACTGCCACTTTATCTACCTTGCACAATCCACTTTTTGCACAATATAGCACTCACAGGGATTCTGCACTGTCGGCTGTCTTTATGGGGCTTTACCTGGTTTATGTACCTGTCCTGTGGCGTGACTATGTAATGTCTGTCTTGTCGCACTTGTTGTTTGTGGCTCTATGTCGTCCCGTGTATGTAGCTCTTGTTGTCTATCGTGCCTTTATGTTGTTTTATGTAGCACCGTAGTCTTGGAGGAACGTTGTTTCGTTTTAATGTATATTGCGTCAGCTGTATGTGTTAAAATGACAATAAAGCTCACTTGACTTGACTTGACTTGACTTGCTAAATATTGCGTATCTGCGAACCTGTTTATTGCATTTAATTGCCAGATTAGGCCAAAATGCATATAAATAAAAAAATATATAAATTGTTTTGCTTATTAAAAAAAAAAAAAAAATTTGTTTTAATGAGTACATTTTTTTTCCCACTATAAATTAGAGTTTAGCGGGTGGTGCGTCAGTAATAACGGTCCGCAGGGCAACACTGTACACATGTTTATGGAAATGGATTAAAGAAAATAATTCAGATCCCCAACCCCCACTTGATATTGGAATTTCTCGAGGAATCGTTTCAGTCCTATGTGAGGATTATTTTAACAGTGATGAATATAGATATATAAATGACCTTCTTGTAAGCAGAGCATCGTCTCTGAACCCTTTTTTGCCTCGTCTTTGTATCGGGAGTTGGAATGGCCGACTTTAGTAAAGGTTCTCATGTGAACGCGGTTCAGATTCTGCACCGGTTGCTGTGTCTGTTTCGTCGTATTCCCGATTTTAAACCATTTTCCGCCTTTGTTCTTGTCTTCAGGAGACTCAATGCGCCAGGCCTCGGGCGAGTTTGCCGAAGACCCGTGCTCGTCGGTGAAGAGAGGGAACATGGTGCGAGCGGCTCGCGCTCTTCTCTCAGCCGTCACTCACCTGCTGGTGCTGGCCGACATGTCCGACGTCTACCTGCTGCTTCTGCAGCTCAAACTGGTAAAACTCACAAAACACACACACACACACCTTCCTCTAATTGGAATGCCTTAAATCACAGTGTCGCATTATCTTTTGAATTAGTCATGTCTAAGGGCCGGGGTACAGAAATACGCTCCAGGACGTTCTCTTTAATATCCCCCATGACCTTTTTGTAGAAAATAACTTTTTGTACAGAATGGTACTCCAGTCTCTCAGTGGTCGTTCACTCACCTTTCAGTACCCGAGGCTCTCAGGAGCGCTTTATTATATATATTTTAAAATCCGGCGCTCTCACTTTCCCTGTAAACGCACACTTCAAGTGCTAACAGGAAGGAACGCGGGCTGAAGTGCTCCACAAGCGCGTGTATTTTCGCCTTATCGGTCATCTGTGGTCGGCGACGTGGCCTCCAAAACGTCCTGTCGAATCCTGAACTGCTTTTAATATAGCTGCCCTTTTCATTATCTCGGCCTCTCTTCGCTCCGTTGTGTGTGTGTGTGTGTGTGTGTGTGTGTGTGTGTGTGTGTGTGTGTGTGTGTGTGTGTGTGTGTGTGTGCATGTGCGGGGTGCATGCATTGCGGGGTGGGAGCGAGGCTGAAACCTGAAGGGTGTGTCACCAAGAACCCGGCCACTTAACCCAAAGTGTTTTCACTCCCGGCAGAGCAAATATAACGAGACACGCGCTCTCAGATGGAACAGAGCGGCTGTTTTCCTCTTTTTCCTCTTTTTTTTTTTTTTTTTCCCCCCTTTTCCCGTCTAAGCGAGAACTTGTCCAAGCTGGTGCACATCTGTTTAGAGTCGAGGGAGAGCCAAGCATTTTCTAAAGCAGGGCCAAACAGAGCTTTAATCCATGGACACGGGGCCAAAAAATAATATATGCTGCATCATGAGAACATTTATATTACGATGAAATTATCGATGAAAGTTGATCTTCACTATTTAAATAAAATAAAGGAAACTGTAATTATAATCTTCAGAACGAATGCAGTTTTATTTTCTAGTTTATGGGATACATTTATAAAGTAGATTCCTAATAAACACATTCAGTAATCACTAAAGAAGAAACGTCATAAACCTGCTCCAGGTTTCACCAATTGTTTCCCCAATTGCCCCCCCCCCTTTATTTTCTCCCTTCTTTTCTTACATATGACAAGGTGGGCCAAATCAAAGTTCACCATGGGTCATCTTTTATAGAGATGGATGGATGGATTGGATACATAGGGGGGGTGGATGGAGGAATGGATCTATGGATAGATGAGTGGTTATTTATGATGGATGTATGGATAGATGGGATAAATATATACATTGATGGTAAATAAGTGATTAATTAGAATGGATATATATGGGGTATGGAATGGATGGATCTATCTATGGATAGATGAGTGGTTATTTTTGATGGATGTATGGATCGATTGATATTGGATACATAGGGGGGATGGATAGATGAATGGATCTATGGATAAATGAGTGGTTATTTATGATGGATGTATGGATAGATGGGATAAATATATACATTGATTGTAAATAAGTGATTAATTAGATTGGATAGTGGTTATATGGGGTATGGATGGATGGATCTATCTATAGATGAGTGGTTATTTTTGATGGATGTATGGATCGATGGGATAAATATTTAGATTGATGGTAAATAAGTGCTTAATTAGATTGGATACATATGGGTGGGGGATGGATGGCTCAAGAACTAGTAAGGGAGAGGGCAGTAACATGGATGGATGGATGGATTGCGAGAGAGATATGGATGGATCGAGAGAGAGAGAGACCGGATGGATGGATAGATGTATGGACAGGATGGAGATGGAGGGGATGGATGGATGGATGGATGGATAGGGGGGGATGGATGGAGGTAAATGGATCTATGGATAGATGAGTGGTTATTTTATGATGGTATGTATGGATAGATGTTGGATAATGGATATGATGGACAAGAACTAGGATCATGGAGGATGGATGTGATGGATAGATAGCAGTGGTTGGATTGGAGTGATGGATGATGGATTGATGGATCATGGATGGATAGATGGATGGATGGATACATGATGGATTTACATGAATGGGGATGGGCCAAATACATGAATGGATGGATGGAGTGGATCACATGGATACATATGGATGGATGGATAGATGGGCAGTAATCTGTATACATGGATGGATGGATAGATGGGCAGTAACAGATGATGGATGGATGGGCAACATGGATGGATGGTAACATGTAACATGAATGGATGGATGGGTGGCAGTAATGGATACATGGATGGTTACATGGATGATAGGATGATACATGATAGTATGGATGGATACATGGATGGATTGGATGGATGGGTAACAGTGGATGGATGGATGGGCAACATGATGGATGGATGGATGGATGGACAGATGGATACATGGATGGATGGATGGGCATGGTATGGATAGATGGGGATATTGGATGGATGGACATGGATACATGGATGGATGACAGATAGGCAGCAGATGGATGGATGGGGCATGGATGGATGGATGGATGGATGGATGGCTACATGGATAGGCAGTGGATGGATGTGGATGGATGGATGGATGGATGGATGGATGGATGGATGGATGGGAGTACATGGAGGATGGATGATGTAACATGGATGGATGGATCATGGATGGATAACATGGATATGGATGGATGGATGGTTACATGATGGATGGATGGATGGATGGATGTAACATGGATACGATGGATGGATGGATGGATGGATGGATGGATACATGGATACATGGATGGGGATGGGATAACATGGATGGATGGATACATGGATGGATGGATGGGCAGTAACATGAATACATGGATGGATGGATGGATGGATGGATGGATACATGGATGAGTGGAATGGATGATGGCAGTAACGGATGGATGGATGGATGGATGGATGGATACATGGATGGATGGATGGATGGATGGGATGGCATGGATACATGGAATACATGGATGGATGGATGGATGGATGGAACATGGATGGGCAGATACATTAACATGGATGGATGGATGGATGGATGGGGATACTGGTATGGATTGGATGGATGGATGGATGGATGGTAACATGATGGGCATACATGGGCAGTAACAGGATGGATGGATGGTGGATGGGCATAGAAGATGGATGGATGGTAACATGGATACATGGATGGATGGATGGATGGATGGATGGATGGATGGATGGAGGGGATGGATGGATGGATGGATGGGCAGTAACATGGATGGATGGATGGATGGATGGATGGCATGCAGTAACATGGATGGATGGATGGATGGGCAGTAATGGATGGATGGATGGATGGATGGATGGATGGATGGATGGGCAGTAACATGAGTAGAGAGAGAGCAAGATAAAAAAAACCCTTTTACTTTTATGCTTGAAAATGCGTTTTTTTTCCCTCCAATAAGATTAAACTTTTAATTAGTAGAACGTTAATTTTCGGGTGAAAAGAACTGTTTTGTTCTGCCCCCCCCCCCCCCTCTCTCTCTCCTTTCCTTTAAATCAGGCTATACATGTATAATATATTTATATACACAGCACAATTAAATGACATTCAGTGTTTTGGGGGAAACCCTATCTGTGCTATTGGGGGGGGGGGTATATTTCATAAAAGATCAAAGATTTGCCCTAAAAGAACAAAGTAGAAAAAAAAATTATGATTTAAATTTAATTAAAAGTGGAATTAAGTTTGTAATTCTGGACTTGGGATTGATCTCTCTCTCTCTCTCTCTCTGCACTACCACATGCTCCTTCTTGGGTTTGACTTGATTCGATTTATCCACATTAGCGTGATAGGCTGTTGGCACAAACCTGGTTAGTGTCACCGAGCTCCTCTGAAATCCGATAGCTATCGAATCGAGGCGTGTCCGCTCCTTAATGCGTCTCGGGCGTCGCCGCGCACGACACGACCTCCCCGCCGTCACCCTGTCCTGTATAAAATCCCCCCCAATTCTCTGTGATCATACGCTTTAATCACAATCATGAACATTGCTATAGTTTGTCACATGTGCACGTTTCAGTTTCTTACAGGCGCTACGGGAGAAACTACAGCTAACAAACAGTAAAAAAAAAAGAGACGATGAAATAAAGGCGGAGAAATGAGAGCGAACAAAATCTTTCTGTTGGATTTTCTTTTTCCCCCTTTTTCCTTCTCAGTAAAAAAAAAAACCAAAACAGATTTATTATTAGTGTTCATGCACTCGTCCTTGTTCGATGCATTATAGTCTCTATAGTACTGGACCTTGAAATGTATAGTTTAAAATTGTGGCAATTAATTAATCTAATTAATAATATTGAACAACACCGGCATCTCCAATTAGCGTTTCCCAGTTTGGACTCTGAATACACACTACTGCCACCTGCTGGTATGTGAGTATTATCGTGTGCTCTTCAGTGCCGTCAAATGAACCGGCATAGTAACCGGCACAATTTCGGGACAATGGCGATTTAAATATGGTAAAAAAGAAATCGCCCTGAACAGTCAACCTGGAAAAATGACAAGGATTAGCCTCCTGTAAAAAGTACTTCCAGTTTCATTTTAGCTATATAGAAGGAGGCAAAATATTATAGTATAAAATATAACATTTTGCTGCTACATGAGGCATAAACACAATACAACCTATATAATATAGTTAAATATTAAATAACAAATTTGACTAATGTAACATCTGGTTTTCCAACGAGATCCATGGTTGAATCGAAACTTTATATACAAGTCACTCCCGGACCTGTGCCTGTATATTATTTGGTCATTTTAGTTTACTTTGTTGTTTTTTGCAGTAGATTCATAACGTGTGTGTGTGTGTGTGTGTGTGTGTGTGTGTGTGTGTGTGTGTGTGTGTATATATCCGGTGTGTGTATGTATGTGTATATATATATATATATATATGTATGTATGTATGTGTGTGTACTCTACTCTCCTCTCTCTCTCTCTGTATGTGTGTGTATATGTGTGTGTGTGTATGTGTAGTCTATACATGTCTCTATATATATATATCTATCTATCTATATATATATATATAATATATATATATATATATTGTGGCGACTCGCTCGCCGCTTCGGTGTTGAACACAGGCGTGGAGAGGCATAACTGGGGGTGCGAAATGCGAAACGAGTGTTTATTAAAAATAACACAAAAAAAAGAATAAAAAGGAAAATGTTCGTGTCCAATATTTGGGGGGGGATTAGGATCAGGTGAGGAGTGGCTGGAACGGGAGACTGAGCGCGGAGATTTCTCGACGCGCTCTCCGATGTTGGGTTCCGACCCGTGGGCGGCTTCGTTCTCCGGATCTCCATCGGCACGTAGGGGTCAGGTTCGTTTCCTGCCGCAAGGCTGTGGAAGCTCCCAGCTATCAGGCACTGCGAGGGTCTGGCGGGTATTCCCATCCGCGCTTGCCGTCTAACCTGTAGTGGGAGGTCGGGAGAAAAAAAAATAAGCACATACACGCCGTTAGTCGGGAGCCCAGACGTTCTCCGATGACAAACGCCTGTCCGAGGGCGTTTTATACACGCCGCCTAATTTGGGATAATGAAGGCGCCACTCCGGGATAAGCTCCAGCCGTGTCTTGTTGGATGACGCCCCGCCTCTCTCTCACATCCGTGCTGGGTGGCGCGGCGATTGCACAACCGCTTCTGCCGCCCAACAATGTGCTGAGTTCGGAGCGCTTGCCCATTACTCAGTAGATGGGGCGGAGGCCCATCGTGACAAATTATATATATATATATATATATATATATATATATATATATATAGATATATATATATATATATATATATATATAGATATATATACATATACATATACACACACACACACACACACACACACACACACACACATATATATATATATATATATATAGATATATATATATATATATATATATATATATAGAGGATACAGATACTCACAACACATATATATACACACACACACACACATATACACACACACACACACACAATAACAATAATATAATATATGTGTATGTGTGTATGTATTTATGGATGTCCCGTGAATAATGGTGCTCTCCCACAACCAACACACACATCCACCATCAAATCTTGTCAGGTCTCCACCATACATGTCAATGTAACAGAAATTTGTGTATTAACTTTAGAGTGTGTGACGCCACGTGCACTACCCCCGTGGTGATACGATTGTCACCCTCACAGCCCTAGTTGTGACTTATATAACCGCGAACACCGTCTAGCGTTGGTTTGTAGATCCGCCGCCCCTGAAATGAATTTCTCACTCCATTGTTTATTGCAGTCTCCGTCTTTCTTTAGTGATTTTCATTAAAATTTCACTACGCACTACACCGAACCTAACTCTTACAAACCTGGTGCTGCTGTTCCATCTATATCATCTCAGGCAGGTCCAGTAATTACGCCTTTATCTGAAAATCGCTTCCTTTTTTACGGGGGAAAAAAAGGGATTAGTGCCGCTAGGACTTGTTTAATGGCATGCTTGATGCAAATATTTGTTTTTAGTTAAACCAGGCTACTCTACATCACTCTCCGTCCCTGCGGAGGGCCATTAAGCACAGAAACAGGAGGGGCTTCCCGCCAACTTTAACAAACAGCCAAACGCCTTCGGGGAAACAACAGTCGGTGATTTGTGTTCTCGCCATCTATCTCTCTTAGTTTATCTCAGGGCCTCGCTGTTTATCCGCACAAATCCTCCAGGAGTCGGATTTAAACTCCCACGCCGCGTCCCACCTTTTTTCCCCCCGCCCTTTTGTAATAATTGTTCTCGTCCTGGCAGGTGGAGGAAAACTTGGCGAAGGTGCGTAATGCCGGGACCGAGCAGGATCTGGGTATCCAGTACAAAGCTCTGAAGCCTGAAGTGGATAAGCTCAATATGATGGCAGCCAAGAGACAGCAGGTAAGTGTTTTATAGATGTACTATTTGCAAATCCGGGTCAGAGTCGTTAAAAAGACGTTTCAGAACAAGGCGGCAGCAGGGCTCCAAACCTACACTCGTTTTCTCCACGTCCCGCATCCAAACCTGTTTTTTTCTTCACCGCAAAATAACCCACGACCCGGTGCGTGAAAATGTCCCCCCCCCCCCCCCCCCCACCCCCCCCCACCCCCCCAACCCACCGACCCCCCCCCCCACGCCCCCCCACCCCCCCCCCCCCCCCCCCCCCACCCCTCCTCCCCCCCCCCCCCCCCCCCCCCCCCCCCCCCCCCCCCCCCCCCCCGGCACCCCCCCCCCACCCCCCCCCCCCCCCCCCCCCCCCCCCCCCCCCCCCCCCCTCCTGATGCTACGTATTCTCCTAGACGGCTGAGGAAAGACAGGCCACTTAATCAGCAGATCTAATCACATTCTGGGCGTTTAGTCATCAAACAGCAGCCTACAGCCTATGAGCATGAGTAATCTCCTCAGAGCCCGTCGAGAGAAGCACGGGGAAACCAGAACCGCGCTCAGGGCACCGCGAGTGTCAGAACCCATTTACACTGACGCAGGAATTCATTCATTCAGCTTTTTTTTTTGTTTGTTCGTTTCTCGCCTCGCCTCGAATCGAGTCTCCTGTAGTCAGCGCTCGGCGTCTTCTTGAAACGGATTTTCCACGCCGAATCACCGTTTATCAGAGCGAGCACAGACGCAGAGAGCTCTAATTACGAACGCTAATCGTTCTACCGTTCCGACATCGAGGCCAAACGGCGGCACGCCGGGTGTATCTCGCGTACCCGATACTCACCGGGCCGTAACGATACCCTTTTAGCAAAATTATGTAATGTTGTAACAACAAACACACTGAAATGAAATATACATACGGATGCCTTCAGGTCTTAATCAATCAATCAATCAATCAATCAATCAATCAATCAATCAATCAATCAATTAATTAATTAATTAATTAATTCATTAATTCATTACTTATTATTATTCCAAAGATTAATTCCCATTTCCATTTTTTTCCATTTTGGATTTGTTTACTTATCGTTTGCTTACTTAAGGGTACATTTATACATCAAATTGATATTGAATAAACACAGCAAATAAATAAATAAATAAATAAATAAATAAATATAATAATCTCACTGTACTGGTGGGTGTTAATGTCCTTGGAATTACTTAAATTACTGAATCCGCCTTGAATAGTAAAACAATCCTCATTTAGTACTAATAAAATAAAGTGTATTTGTTTTTATTTTTTTTTAAAGCATCATTAATGATGCAACAATCAGTAATTAGTGATACTAACTAGTAATAGTGATATGCTAGTGTAAAATAATACTAAATAGTAATTTGACTAAAATCATTTTATATATTAGTTTAATATTTTTTTTTAAGTATCATTAAGCATGCAACAATCAGTAATTTGATACTAACTAGTAATAGTGATATGCTAGTGTAATATACTAAATACGTAAGACTAAGGGAAATTATTAGTGTAATAGTAGTACTATACGCTATAGAAGTATTGTTATGCAAATGATGGCATTAATGCTAAATATATATTGCTTATAACGAACAGGGAAATTGTAGTGAGAATTCTAATACTAATATATCAAATATATTAGTTATATATTATAATACTAATATAAAACACTTAAATTGCAATATATATTGTAATAATTTAAACTAGTACAAAATACTAAAAAAAAAAAAGATGCGTATGGAAATAATACTAAAACATTCCTACTAGTCATTACAGTACAGTACTAATAGTCTTTTAATATCTTCTACCGCTTTATCCGATCCTCCATATGGTGCCAACCCATCGGGGCGGGGAGTCAATTAATCAGGCACCCATCACACACACATTCACACACATTCAAGGCAATAGGGACATTCATGGGGGTTTTTCACACACACACATTCACACACAAACACTAGGGACAATTTTCCAAGGTGCCAATCAACCTACAGTGCCTGTTTTTGGACCGGGGGGAAACCGGAGAACCCGAGAAAAACCCCCTGAGGCACGGGGAGACAATGCAAACTCCACACACACATGGCCGGGACGGGAATCGAACCCGGATCCTGGCATGTCCCGAGACGTGAATAGGCGAATCCATTGAGATGCGAACGTGCTAACCACTAAGCCACCGTGCCCCCTAATAATTAATTAAATATGTATAATTAGTTTAAAAGGATTGTCGTTTACCATTTAATTAATTTATATGTCTACCTTTTTCAAAAGTATACGGTCCACATTTGCTGCTGGAATAACCTCCTCTCTGCTGGGAAAACGTTCCTATAGATTTTTGGGATTTTTTTATGAATTCTTTCAAGGGTATTAATTATATCTTAGGGAACAGTTGGCGGTCACATGTGATCCATAGATATATGGCCCCTCAATCCCTGTAAAGCATATCGTCATACAGGAACAGAACCTGGACCTAAAACGAGGTCTTGTATAGTCGGGCGTCCCGATACTTTTGGCCGGTACACGTATCATGGATGACATTTTATTGATCTCAGGATTCACTTTGCGAGATAAACAGCAGAGTTGGCGCAAATCTTCCAGTTTTTTTCCCCGTGCGAATAAACGCAGACGTATACGCATGTTAGCATCGGCATTTTCATATCTTAATCAGCATTTCAAGAACGCACAGAACGCTTTACAAAGCTGATATAGTTTAATAGCATTTAGCATTTCCTGTTTTAAAGGATACGTAAATAAGGTCCAAAAATAAATAACATCCGTCTATACAGCTCGGTATTGAAATGAGACACCGGTCCGGTCCTCGTGTATTTATATGCCATGCTCCATATTATTTTAGAGAATAAAGGGGTGGGGGGGAGGTGGGGGGTGGAGCATGCTGTCATACACTAATGGCGTGATGTGAAGCTTTTAAAAGGGAAAGCAACCTTTAATGTGGGTCAGTCGCAGGGAGCGCCATCAAATCCAAACGCACGCTGTTAGTACGGCAGACGTGTGACGCCCAGGTCACGGCGACTCTTCCTTTTCCATTAGGCATGTAAAAAAAGAAACGGCATCAGGATACGCACACGTGTTGCCTATTTATTTATTTATTTATTTATTTATTTGTTTGTTTGTTTGTTTGTATGAATGAAATGGCAGGAACTGTTCAGTATTCCACACGAGGAGGCAGAGACATGCTTCCTGCTGCCCTTGGAATTAGAAAAATGGACAAAATGTTTGTCCTCTGCCTGGATCTCACCTTTATCTTTTCCAGGTCACATGATGTACGTGATTCTACATGTACGATGTTTTTCTTCCGCTTTTCCAGGTCACATGATGTACGTAATGCTGCATGTACAATGTTTTTTTTTTTTCGCTTTTCCAGGTCACATGATGTACGTAATGCTGCATGTACAATGTTTTTTTTTTTTCGCTTTTCCAGGTCACATGATGTACGTAATGCTGCATGTACATGATGTTTTTTTTTTCGCTTTTCCAGGTCACATGATGTACGTGATGCTGCATGTACGATGTTTTTTCCCCCCTGCTTTTCCAGGTCACATGATGTACGTGATGCTGCATGTACGATGTTTTTTCCCCCCTGCTTTTCCAGGTCACATGATGTACGTGATGCTGCATGTACGATGTTTTTTCCCCCCTGCTTTTCCAGGTCACATGATGTACGTGATGCTACATGTACGATGTTTTTTCCCCGCTTTTCCAGGTCACATGATGTACGTGATGCTGCATGTACGATGTTTTTTTCCGCTTTTCCAGGTCACATGATGTACGCGATGCTGCATGTACGATGTTTTTCCCCCCTGCTTTTCCAGATCACATGATGTACGCGATGCTGCATGTACGATGTCTTTGTCAATCCACAGGTCCCCCGTGAAAACCACGGCCACGCCCAAATATAGCGGGATTGTCTCGCCATTAATGCCTGTATAATTCGCCTACGTCTGCGATTACACGTAAATTCTGCCGATATCGGTCTCCGTTTTTTCGAACGACTTATTGCGTGATACGGTTAATGGAAACATCGGCATTTCGCTTTTTTATCGACATGTAGAAAATATCGCACAAGTTTTGCGCAAATTTGTACCGGAAACGCGTCTAACGTAAGGGAATAGGGCCTTCATCCGGAGTAGGGTTGCATTTTTCCCCAAAGTTGAAACTTTCCATTGGAGTTAATGGGAATAAATCGGGGAATTTTTACTAAATTGCAGGTTTGTCTATAAAGGGGATGTGAAAATATCTATCATTTTGGGTTAAATCGGCCAGCTTTAATGCAATCTTAGTTAAAATTCCTACCCTGCACATTTTAATTGAAAAAATTGAAAAAGATTGATTTAAATGTCTCTGGTAAAATAAGTTCCTGGTAAAATTCCCCAGATAAGTTTCCCAGGGAAAGTTGCCGCCACAATGAGCGGTTCATTGTATTCATAGACCTGAGCAGCTATAGTGTGCAAAGGGAAGCCCCCAGACTTAAATTGTAACCCCCCCCCCCACACCCGAACGCCTTGCAGGAGCTGAAGGACGTGCAGCACAAGGAGCAGATGGCGGCGGCCCGTGGCGTGCTGCAGAGAAACGTCCCCCTGCTGTACACGGCGTCTCGCGCCTGCCTGCAGCACCCGGATGTAGCCGCATACAAGGCTAACCGCGAGCTGATCTACAAGCAGCTGCAGCAGGCCGTCTCGGGAATCTCCAACACCGCGCAGGGCGTCAGCACCGAGGACTCCAGCCTGGGCCAGCACACGGGGCCCGGGGAACTCGCCGGGGCCCTCAATAACTTCGATGTGAGTAGACTCTTTCCTTCATCAGTGTCTCTCACACACACTCTCACACACACACACACACACACACCGTACGTGTTAAAAAGACACTTTTTGTGTGTGTGTATTTACAGACCATGTGTAGTTTTTGCGGTAATTAGGCAGCTCATCATCTCCCTTCTTCTCTACGCATGGAGATAATCTGCTGCTCTGGCTGGATTTTCACACTTATCTCATAATTGCTTTTTTTATTTAAAAAAACAAAAACAATGCATGATTGTGGAACGATTGCTGAGATCTTTGGAAAAATACGAGCAGATGGACCAATCTTGGATGGAAATGTTGTTATTTTTTTTTAGGCTTTCTAATTGCTAGTTAGGAACATTACGGGCGGAAAAAAAAATGTTTACTCACTTTATCAGTATTTAAACTACTCCATGATCACGATGCTTTTCTGCCAGTTTACTAAAGCTTTGGTTTTTTTTGGTACGCGGCGTTTGGAGAGTCTCATGGGGGGGGGGGAGTTGTATGCGAGGCGTGGGCTGCTTTTATATCTGTGAAAGTTTGAAAGCATTTGAACATTTGAACTTTATGAGCATCTAGACAAGCAGGGGGCGGATGGATGGGCAAGCGGAGACGGGCAGAGGGCGGATGGAGGCACTGAGACGGGCAGGGGGCGGGTGGAGGGACGGGCACGGAGATGGGGAGCGGAGGGGCGGAGACAGGGAGTGGATGAACGGAGGGGCAGAGACGGGGAGATAACGAAGGGATGGAGACGGAGATGGCAGGCGGAGACGGGCAGGGGGTGGGCGGAGAGACAGGGACGGAGATGGGGAGTGGACGAACGGAGGGTTCGGAGATGGCGGACGTATACGGGGCAGGGGCGGAGACGAGGAGTTGGTGGAAGGAGACAAAGGGGATGGAGAAGGAGTGAACGGATAGAGAGAGAGGTTGAGGATGAGAAATAGAGATGGATGGATGGAGAGGGATTGACAGCGGGAGATGGAGAGATCACAAAAGAAAGAGAGAGAGGTCTTAAAGTTCTTGAGAAAATCTTAATGGGTTTTAAAAATGTCTTTTTTTTTAAAACCCATTAAAAAAAAGACTTTGATTATTATTATTTTGATTACCGAGTATTTTAGTAATCAAATATTTCTCATGATTATTCCGTAGTACTTTTTTTTAAAAAGTTATTTAATTATTAAAATGCACTAATGAAGAAGATAAGACCTTAAAACGATCAACATTAGTTTTGTGGGAACTAAAACCATGTAGTGCATTTTATTATTATTATTATTATTTATTTTTTTTTTTTTGGCATATTATATCAAAAAGAAAACACAAACATTAATAAAAAAAAAACCGTAAACACGCTGTACCTACTTTAAAATAATTCCAAAAGTTTTGGAATCTTTCTTTCGTTTTCTCTCCACCTTAAATCATTTCCACGCTTTATTTATTTATTTATTAAATCGTCAACGTTTTCTGCAGAGTTTATCGAGTCCTGCGTCATTGATAATGGTCTGTGCGGAAACACGCCACTCCGTGTGTAGCTAAACGTTCTGAAGTCATCGAGGGGAATAATTGTATTATAAATTCGTACAATTTTTTTCCCGTACATTTTGTAGTAGATCTTCCATTCCGATTCTTTACTCGAGCTGTGCATATGCGATGGTCCGGTTGGGATCGTTCTGAAGGAAGAATTAAAATACTCCATCCAAAAGACGGTTTGAGGAAGAACCACATATTTTTCCCCCAATACTTTAATACTCGTATATCTATCATGGTGTATGTGTGTGTGTGTGTGTGTGTGTGTGTGTATATACATTGTATATTGTATTAATATCTTCAGGCATCACTATATATATATATATATATATATATATATATATATATCCGATATATATATAGCCCCAGTCTCACTGCCTCCCTATTTATAACCGAGCAGGTAGTTTGTGTGCGCATGGCTTGTATTGTAGAGCAGCAGAAACTCTCCATGGTCCTGGGAGAGAAATTAGATACACCTCCGTCTGTGACTAGTGTACTCCTAACGCTCTTCAGGCCTTATCTGTGTCAGTCTCGAAGCAGCCGATGTCTGAACAACCGGGAATACTTCATCACTGCTTACTGCATCTATTCAACGCGTCCTGATTTACTGCGTCCTCTTCTGTTGTGTGTGTGTTTTTTTTTTTTTTCCCCCCCCCTTCCAGTTATTATTCTTCAATGATTAGTGCAGGCTTTACAGAGATAAGCCCAGCTCCAACAGCCTGCCTAATCTGTTACATCCCTAATTAGTTCTCGTCCGTTAGCGAGCAGTATCTCTGACGGAGGATGGATGGAGCCTTTCCGTCAGACAAATGAGGCTCTTAATTGGGAGAGCGAAGCGCGAGGCGGTCGGAGCCGGCGAGCTCGCCGCCAGACCCCGCCAGGTTCTCCGGTGTCTCGAGTGCTCTCTGGAGTGTGGACGCATTTGCAAATCAAATTCCCCTTTCCAGCCGACGGATAGAGGGGTGTGGGAAGGGGGGGAGGAGGAATATGAGCGCTAATATGAAGGGCTTATCTTTTCCTCTCGCTGCATATTGGAGCTAGGCAGATGTGTGCCAGGCCAATTAACATCGAGGCGGTGTGGAGTCGGGGAAGGGAAGGAAAAAGTTTCCGTTTTCAGCAAAACCGGCTTAAGGGGATTTGATCCAAGACCCAACTGGGGGCAAACCTGGTGTGATATGAACCCTTTCATAGTAACTTGCACTTTCACATCAGTAATCTGTATGTGATTAAATTCAGATATAATGTATTACAATATCACTGTATGACCAGTGACTAAAACTGGAGACTCCTTCACTAAATATTACCCACGGATTTATGTATTCTTTATTTATTTATTTATTACGGGCACTGTAATGTATTACAATATCACTGAATGACCAGTGACCTTTTTGACCTAGTGTACTAAAACTGGAGACTCCTTCACTAAATATTACCCACGGATTTATGTATTCTTTATTTATTTATTCCACGCAATGTAATGTATTACAATATCACTGTATGACCAGTGACCTTTTTTGACCTAGTGTACTAAAACTGGAGACTCCTTCACTAAATAGTACCCACGTATTTATTGAATTGATCTATTTATTTTTTTATTCATTACGAGCACTGTAATGTTATTACAATATCACTGTGTGACCAGTGACCTTTTTTGACCTAGTGTACTAAAACTGGAGACTCCTTCACTAAATAGTACCCACGTATTTATGCATTATTTATTTATTTATTACGACCGCCAATCTGAGCGGCACAGATTGTACTAAGCGTCTGGTGTCAGGGAAAGCTGGAAAAAGCCGTTACTATAGAAACGAGAAGGTATCCGAGCGAGCGGTATAAATATAAAGCTGTGATCTGCGTTACGCTCTGAGCTGCTGCTACAGAGGAGGAGAGGAGTGTGTGTGTGTGTGCGTGTGTGTGTGTGTGTGGGGGGGGGGGTGTGGGAGAAGGAAATCGTCACCTTCTGACCAGACGGGCTTGAAACATCAACAGCGCCGTGGCGTAGCGCGATTTAACACAAAATGTTAGTCATGCAGGTGCAACCACATGAGTCAGTTTCTCGTTTCCTTTCTTCCTCTCCTTCACTCGTCTCCCACTCGCCGTCATACAAACTTTCCCTCTTCGCCTTCTCTCTCCCTCTCTCTCTCTTTCTCTTTTAACACTGCAATTATCCCCAACACTACACAACAAAAAAGTGGTACTTTATCTCCCTCGTTTTCTATCCCTCTCTACATCTTTTTGTCACTGGTTTGGAAGGCTCTGACTGTTTCGTCTGTCATAGGATTTAATCACCCGTGTGTGTGTGTGTGTGTGTGTGTGTGGGGCGCGCATCCATTTTAGACCTCTTTCTCGCTGTCAGTCGGCACTCAGACGTTCTCCGGAGGGGATAACCACCTACTGATGAGGGCCTGTATGAGCACGCACACACACACACACACACACACACACACACACACACACACAAACACACAATATCTGCCTCCCAAAATCGGGTCATGCCCTGATTTTTGCTTTTCGACACCAACAATGTTCTCCCATCGAGTTATTTAGCCACTGACCCGAGACGGGAAGCGATCTCCCATTTACCGCGTTCCTCATCCTGATTGGTTGCCACGGAGATGCAGGAGATGTGTGAAAGTTCTACGGTACTTTCAATGGCTCCGAAGATTTCGCAGCTCTATTTAAGTAAAAAAAATAGTCTTTAAAGGAGGATATGATTTTAAGACCGTAATTGTGAGACGATAAAAATCATACAAATATATTGCGTTTTATGACGAAGGCAAGATTTATTATCAGGAGCAAAATAACCCATAGCAATAACCATTAATTATAGATTGTTTGACTATCTACTCTCTATATCTATATCTATCTATCTCTCTATCTATCTCTCTATCTATCTATCTCTATCTATCGCTATCTATCTATCTCTATCTCTATCTATCTATATCTCTCTATCTCTCTATCTATCTCTATCTCTCTATCTCTATCTACTCTATCTATATCTCTCTATATATACTATATATCTCTCTCTATCTCGGATATATCTCTATTATCATCCATCTCTATCTCCTCTATCTATCCCTCTCTATCTCTATCTCAATCTATCTCTCTATCTATTTATCCATCTATCTCTCTATTTATCTCTCTCTTTATCTATCTCTCTCTCTCTCTATCTGCTATTATGTGTTAAATTATTAAACAATCAATTATATATTTATTTTAATAATTTTTACCATTCTTGTGTACGATTGCCTTAAAATAATGTGATGTTGCTTTAAAGCGCGCATTGACAATAAACTACATCTCCCACAATGCAGTGTTGCCGTTACCCGCTAAGTGACGGCATCCCGTCTCTAGACCAGGTTGCAGTGTATCCCACATCGGCATTTACCGAGGGAGCAGAACAAGCGGAATTGAGGAATTTCTATCCCAAAATGTTCCGGTGCAGATGGAAGGCATTTCCATGAACGACGTGAAAGCGAATCCATGTTTGTGCTTCGAGGAGAAAAAGCGCTGTGTGTGTGTGTGTGTGTTGTGTTATGAGGTGACGTCGTGCATCAAACACTATATACTGTCTTATAGTTACACCCGTCCCTTCGAGGCCAAACGTAATGCTGATGTGGATCACGCTGATGATGAGATTCACACCCCCGACTTGGAGCATTTTCAACTTGTGATGTCATTGTAAGGCATCACCATCACAAGTCGTGCATTCCAAAAGCAGTACGCTGGAAAATCATAATTTGGGGGGCACGCGGTGGTTTAGTGGTTAGCACGTTCCTCACACCTCACAGGGTCTGGGTTCGATTCCCGTCTCGGCCATGTGTGTGTGGAAGTTTGTGCATGTTCTCCCCGTGTCTCAGGAGGTTTTTCTCCGGATTCTCCGGTTTCCCCCCCGGTCCAAAAACATGCACGGTAGGTTGATTGGCACCTGATTGGAAAATTGTCCCTAGTGTATGTGTGTGTGTGTGTGAATGTGTGTGTGTGTGTGTGTGTGTGTGTTGTGTGTTGTGTGTGTGTGCCCTGTGATGGGTTGGCATTCCATCCAGGGTATATTTTTGCCCCTCCCCCTTTAGACATTAGATTTTTTTTTTTGTCTTTGTTGTGTCTTTTTGTTTTTCTCTTTCTTTCTTTGTTTTTGCCCTTGTTTTTCATTGTCCTGTGTCCATTTATTTATTTATCTATATTATCTATTTTCCCACACCCCCCCCCCCCCACCCCCCCCCCCCACCCCACCCCCCCCCCCACCAAATCCCCCCCCACCCCCCCCCACCCCCCCCCCCCCCCCCCCCCCCCCCCCCCTCCCCCCTCCGGCCTCTAGAGGAGATTCCTGCCACTTAAACCCCCGTGAGATCGGTGAGACGTCAGGGTGCTATGAAACGATCGTTCAAACGAGGACGGGTTTCCACGTTCATTCCTTTCCCTCTCACGGTGTCGGTCTCGAACCGACCAATGAACTCCTTGCTTTTTTTTCTTCACTTATTAGGAATAAACTTATTTTAATTCCTGAAGGCAATTCGTAGCCTACAAACCGCTCGCATAAAACACAAGACGCCAACAATGCAATTTCCTCTGACGATGTATTTATCTTATGTTATTATTAAGCTCAATATTAAATTATTGGCGCTAATATATGCATTCAAACTTTATATTTCATGTAATTCTGGGACCGTAATGGTTGTCTTTAGCGTTCGCTCCAAGTGATCGTTATGTATCCTGGAACAGGTCAGTACTCGAAAGTGGTGAACTAGAGCAGACGCAACCTCATTTAATTTCCCCAAAGT
>JACRUU010000004.1:23222633-23242111 GCA_030449085.1 Kryptopterus vitreolus | reverse complement strand
AAAACATCTCACCATGGGTGTGTCCTAAACCATAAACACTGTTCCCTCTACAGGACCCATCACCAACCTTCTAAAACATCTCACCATGGGCGTGTCCTAAACCGTAAACACTGTTCCCTCTACAGGACCCATCACCAACCTTTTAAAACATCTCATCATGGGCGTGTCATAAACCACAAACAGTGTTCCCTCTACAGGACCCATCAACAACCTTCTAAAACATCTCATCATGGGCGTGTCCTAAACCATAAACACTGCCTCTGTTCCCTCTACAGGACCCATCACCAACCTTCTAAAACATCTCACCATGGGCGTGTCCTAAACCATAAAAACTGTTCCCTCTACAGGACCCATCAGCAACCTTTTAAAACATCTCATCATGGGCGTGTCCTAAACCATAAACACTGTTCCCTCTACAGGACCCATCACCAACCTTCTAAAACATCTCACCATGGGCGTGTCCTAAACCATAAACACTGTTCCCTCTACAGGACCCATCACCAACCTTTTAAAACATCTCATCATGGGCGTGTCCTAAACCACAAACCTGTTCCCTCTACAGGACCCATCACCAACCTTCTAAAACATCTCACCATGGGCGTGTCCTAAACCATAAAACACTGTTCCCTCTACAGGACCCATCAGCAACCTTTTAAAACATCTCATCATGGGCGTGTCCTAAACCATAAACACTGTTGCCTCTACTTGACCCATCACCAACCTTCTAAAACATCTAACCATGGGCGTGTCCTAAACCATAAAAACTGTTCCCTCTACAGGACCCATCAGCAACCTTCCCTTAACCCAACATCTAAAACATCACCATGGGCGTGTCCTAAACCATAAACACTGTTGCCTCTACTTGACCCATCACCAACCTTCTAAAACATCTAACCATGGGCGTGTCCTAAACCATAAAAACTGTTCCCTCTACAGGACCCATCAGCAACCTTTTAAAACATCTCATCATGGGCGTGTCCTAAACCATAAACACTGTTGCCTCTACTTGACCCATCACCAACCTTCTAAAACATCTAACCATGGGCGTGTCCTAAACCATAAAAACTGTTCCCTCTACAGGACCCATCAGCAACCTTTTAAAACATCTCATCATGGGCGTGTCCATAAACCACAAACACTGTTCCCTCTACAGGACCCATCACCAACCTTCTAAAACATCTCACCATGGGCGTGTCCTAAACCATAAACACTGTTCCCTCTACAGGACCCATCACCAACCTTCTAAAACATCTCACCATGGGCGTGTCCTAAACCATAAACACTGTTCCCTCTACAGGACCCATCACCAACCTTCTAAAACATCTCACCATGGGCGTGTCCTAAACCATAAACACTGGTTCCCTCTACAGGACCCATCACCAACCTTTCTAAAACATCTCACCATGGGCGTGTCCTAAACCATAAACACTGTTCCCTCTACAGGACCCATCACCAACCTTCTAAAACATCTCACCATGGGCGTGTCCTAAACCACAAACACTGCTCCCTCTACAGGACCCATCACCAACCTTCTAAAACATCTCACCATGGGCGTGTCCTAAACCACAAACACTGTTCCCTCTACATGACCCATCACCAACCTTCTAAAACATCTAACCATGGGCGTGTCCTAAACCATAAAAACTGTTCCCTCTACAGGACCCATCAGCAACCTTTTAAAACATCTCATCATGGGCGTGTCCTAAACCATAAACACTGTTCCCTCTACAGGACCCATCACCAACCTTCTAAAACATCTCACCATGGGTGTGTCCTAAACCATAAACACTGTTCCCTCTACAGGACCCATCACCAACCTTTCTAAAACATCTCACCATGGGCGTGTCCTAAACCACAAACACTGTTCCCTCTACAGGACCCATCACCAACCTTCTAAAACATCTCACCATGGGCGTGTCCTAAACCATAAACACTGTTCCCTCTACAGGACCCATCACCAACCTTTCTAAAACATCTCATCATGGGCGTGTCCTAAACCATAAACACTGTTCCCTCTACAGGACCCATCACCAACCTTCTAAAACATCTCACCATGGGCTGTGTCCTAAACCACAAACACTGTTCCCTCTACAGGACCCATCACCAACCTTCTAAAACATCTCATCATGGGCGTGTCGTAAACCATAAACACTGTTCCCTCTACAGGACCCATCACCAACCTTCTAAAACATCTCATCATGGGCGTGTCCTAAACCATAAACACTGTTCCCTCTACAGGACCCATCACCAACTCTAAAAACCTAACACCATCATCGTCATAACCATACATGTGGACCCATCACCAACCTTCTAAAACATCTCACCATGGGCGTGTCCTAAACCACAAACACTGTTCCCTCTACAGGACCCATCACCAACCTTCTAAAACATCTCACCATGGGCGTGTCCTAAACCACAAACACTGTTCCCTCTACAGGACCCATCACCAACCTTCTAAAACATCTCACCATGGGCGTGTCCTAAACCACAAACACTGTTCCCTCTACAGGACCCATCACCAACCTTTCTAAAACATCTCACCATGGGCGTGTCCATAAACCACAAACACTGTTCCCTCTACAGGACCCATCACCAACCTTCTAAAACATCTCACCATGGGCGTGTCCTAAACCACAAACACTGTTGCCTCTACTTGACCCATGACACAAACCTTCTAAAACATCTCACCATGGGTGTGTCCTAAACCACAAACACTGTTCCCTCTACATGACCCATCACCAACCTTCTAAAACATCCCACCATGGGCGTGTCCTAAACCACAAACACTGTTCCCTCTACAGGACCCATCACCAACCTTCTAAAACATCTCACCATGGGTGTGTCCTAAACCACAAACACTGTTCCCTCTACAGGACCCATCACCAACCTTCTAAAACATCTAACCATGGGCGTGTCCTAAACCATAAAAACTGTTCCCTCTACAGGACCCATCAGCAACCTTTTAAAACATCTCATCATGGGCGTGTCATAAACCACAAACAGTGTTCCCTCTACAGGACCCATCAACAACCTTCTAAAACATCTCATCATGGGCGTGTCCTAAACCATAAACACTGTTCCCTCTACAGGACCCATCACCAACCTTCTAAAACATCTCACCATGGGCGTGTCCTAAACCACAAACACTGTTCCCTCTACAGGACCCATCACCAACCTTCTAAAACATCTCACCATGGGCGTGTCCTAAACCATAAACACTGTTCCCTCTACAGGACCCATCACCAACCTTTTAAAACATCTCATCATGGGCGTGTCCTAAACCATAAACACTGTTGCCTCTACTTGACCCATCACAAACCTTCTAAAACATCTCACCATGGGCGTGTCCTAAACCATAAACACTGTTCCCTCTACAGGACCCATCACCAACCTTCTAAAACATCTCACCATGGGCGTGTCCTAAACCATAAAAACTGTTCCCTCTACAGGACCCATCAGCAACCTTTTAAAACATCTCATCATGGGCGTGTCCTAAACCATAAACACTGTTGCCTCTACTTGACCCATCACCAACCTTCTAAAACATCTAACCATGGGCGTGTCCTAAACCATAAAAACTGTTCCCTCTACAGGACCCATCAGCAACCTTTCTAAAACATCTCATCATGGGCGTGTCCTAAACCATAAACACTGTTGCCTCTACTTGACCCATCACCAACCTTCTAAAACATCTAACCATGGGTGTGTCCTAAACCATAAACACTGGTCCCTCTACAGGACTCATAACCAATCTTCTAAAACATCTCACCGTGGGCGTGTCCTAAATCACAAACACTGTTCCCTCTACAGGACCCATCATCAACCTTCTAAAACATCTCACCATGGGCGTGTCCTAAACCATAAACACTGTTCCCTCTACAGGACCCATCACCAACCTTCTAAAACATCTCACCATGGGCGTGTCCTAAACCACAAACACTGTTCCCTCTACAGCCTCTACTTGACCCATCACCAACCTTCTAAAACATCTAACCATGGGCGTGTCCTAAACCATAAAAACTGTTCCCTCTACAGGACCCATCAGCAACCTTTCTAAAACATCTCATCATGGGCGTGTCCTAAACCATAAACACTGTTCCCTCTACAGGACCCATCACCAACCTTCTAAAACATCTCACCATGGGCGTGTCCTAAACCACAAACACTGTTCCCTCTACAGGACCCATCACCAACCTTTCTAAAACATCTCATCATGGGCGTGTCCTAAACCATAAACACTGTTCCCTCTACAGGACCCATCACCAACCTTTCTAAAACATCTCACCATGGGCGTGTCCTAAACCACAAACACTGTTCCCTCTACAGGACCCATCACCAACCTTCTAAAACATCCTCACCATGGGCGTGTCCTAAACCATCCGCCAAACACTGTTCCCTCTACAGGACCCATCACCAACCTTTCTAAAACATCTCATCATGGGCGTGTCCTAAACCATAAACACTGTTGCCTCTACTATGACCCATCACCAAACCTTCTAAAACATCTCACCATGGGTGTGTCCTAAACCATAAACACTGTTCCCTCTACAGGACCCATCACCAACCTTCTAAAACATCTCACCATGGGCGTGTCCTAAACCATAAACACTGTTCCCTCTACAGGACCCATCACCAACCTTCTAAAACATCTCACCATGGGCGTGTCCTAAACCATAAACACTGTTCCCTCTACAGGACCCATCAGCAACCTTTTAAAACATCTCATCATGGGCGTGTCCTAAACCATAAACACTGTTGCCTCTACTTGACCCATCACCAACCTTCTAAAACATCTCACCATGGGCGTGTCCTAAACCACAAACACTGTTCCCTCTACAGGACCCATCACCAACCTTCTAAAACATCTCATCATGGGCGTGTCCTAAACCATAAACACTGTTCCCTCTACAGGACCCATCACCAACCTTCTAAAACATCTAACCATGGGCGTGTCCTAAACCATAAAAACTGTTCCCTCTACAGGACCCATCAGCAACCTTTTAAAACATCTCATCATGGGCGTGTCCTAAACCATAAACACTGGTTCCTCTACAGGACCCATCACCAACCTTCTAAAACATCTCACCATGGGCGTGTCCTAAACCGTAAACACTGTTCCCTCTACAGGACCCATCACCAACCTTCTAAAACATCTCACCATGGGCGTGTCCTAAACCATAAACACTGGTCCCTCTACAGGACTCATAACCAATCTTCTAAAACATCTCACCATGGGCGTGTCCTAAATCACAAACACTGTTCCCTCTACAGGACCCATCACCAACCTTCTAAAACATCTCACCATGGGCGTGTCCTAAACCACAAACACTGTTCCCTCTACAGGACCCATCACCAACCTTCTAAAACATCTCACCATGGGCGTGTCCTAAACCATAAAACACTGTTCCCTCTACAGGACCCATCACCAACCTTCTAAAACATCTCACCATGGGCGTGTCCTAAACCATAAACACTGTTCCCTCTACATGACCCATCACCAACCTTCTAAAACATCTCACCATGGGCGTGTCCTAAACCACAAACACTGTTGCCTCTACTTGACCCATGACAAACCTTCTAAAACATCTCACCATGGGTGTGTCCTAAACCACAAACACTGTTCCCTCTACAGGACCCATCACCAACCTTTCTAAAACATCTCATCATGGGCGTGTCCTAAACCATAAACCACTGTTCCCTCTACAGGACCCATCACCAACCTTCTAAAACATCTCACCATGGGCGTGTCCTAAACCATAAAAACTGTTCCCTCTACAGGACCCATCAGCAACCTTTTAAAACATCTCATCATGGGCGTGTCCTAAACCATAAACACTGTTGCCTCTACTTGACCCATCACCAACCTTCTAAAACATCTAACCATGGGCGTGTCCTAAACCATAAAAACTGTTCCCTCTACAGGACCCATCAGCAACCTTTTAAAACATCTCATCATGGGCGTGTCATAAACCACAAACAGTGTTCCCTCTACAGGACCCATCAACCAACCTTCTAAAACATCTCACCATGGGCGTGTCCTAAACCATAAACACTGTTCCCTCTACAGGACCCATCACCAACCTTCTAAAACATCTCACCATGGGCGTGTCCTAAACCATAAACACTGTTCCCTCTACAGGACCCATCACCAACCTTCTAAAACATCTCACCATGGGCGTGTCCTAAACCATAAACACTGTTCCCTCTACAGGACCCATCACCAACCTTTTAAAACATCTCATCATGGGCGTGTCCTAAACCACAAACATGGGCTGTAAACCATAAACACTGTTCCCTCTACAGGACCCATCACCAACCTTCTAAAACATCTCACCATGGGCGTGTCCTAAACCATAAACACTGTTCCCTCTACAGGACCCATCACCAACCTTTTAAAACATCTCACCATGGGCGTGTCCTAAACCACAAACACTGTTCCCTCTACAGGACCCATCACCAACCTTCTAAAACATCTCACCATGGGCGTGTCCTAAACCATAAACACTGTTCCCTCTACAGGACCCATCACCAACCTTCTAAAACATCTCACCATGGGCGTGTCCTAAACCATAAACACTGTTCCCTCTACAGGACCCATCACCAACCTTCTAAAACATCTCATCATGGGCGTGTCCTAAACCATAAACACTGTTCCCTCTACAGGACCCATCACCAACCTTCTAAAACATCTCACCATGGGCGTGTCCTAAACCATAAACACTGTTGCCTCTACTTGACCCATCACCAACCTTCTAAAACATCTCATCATGGGCGTGTCCTAAACCATAAACACTGTTCCCTCTACAGGACCCATCACCAACCTTCTAAAACATCTCACCATGGGCGTGTCCTAAACCACAAACACTGTTGTTCCCTCTACTTGACCCATCACCAACCTTCTAAAACATCTCACCATGGGCGTGTCCTAAACCATAAAAACTGTTCCCTCTACAGGACCCATCAGCAACCTTTTAAAACATCTCATCATGGGCGTGTCCATAAACCACAAACAGTGTTCCCTCTACAGGACCCATCAACCAACCTTCTAAAACATCTCATCATGGGCGTGTCCTAAACCATAAACACTGTTCCCTCTACAGGACCCATCACCAACCTTCTAAAACATCTCACCATGGGCGTGTCCTAAACCATAAACACTGTTCCCTCTACAGGACCCATCACCAACCTTCTAAAACATCTCACCATGGGTGTGTCCTAAACCATAAACACTGTTCCCTCTACAGGACCCATCACCAACCTTCTAAAACATCTCATCATGGGCGTGTCCTAAACCACAAACACTGTTCCCTCTACAGGACCCATCACCAACCTTCTAAAACATCTCATCATGGGCGTGTCCTAAACCACAAACACGTGTTCCCTCTACAGGACCCATCACCAACCTTCTAAAACATCTCACCATGGGTGGGCGTGTCCTAAACCATAAACACTGGTTCCCTCTACAGGACCCATCACCAACCTTCTAAAACATCTCACCATGGGCGTGTCCTAAACCACAAACACTGTTCCCTCTACAGGACCCATCACCAACCTTCTAAAACATCTCATCATGGGCGTGTCCTAAACCATAAACACTGTTCCCTCTACAGGACCCATCACCAACCTTCTAAAACATCTCACCATGGGCGTGTCCTAAACCATAAACACTGTTCCCTCTACAGGACCCATCACCAACCTTCTAAAACATCTCACCATGGGCGTGTCCTAAACCATAAAAACTGTTCCCTCTACAGGACCCATCACCAACCTTCTAAAACATCTCATCATGGGTCCTAAACCATAAACACTGTGTCCTAAACCATAAACACTGTTCCCTCTACAGGACCCATCACCAACCTTCTAAAACATCTCACCATGGGCGTGTCCTAAACCACAAACACTGTTCCCTCTACAGGACCCATCACCAACCTTCTAAAACATCTCACCATGGGCGTGTCCTAAACCATAAACACTGTTCCTCTACTACAGGACCCATCACCAACCTTCTAAAACATCTAACCATGGGCGTGTCCTAAACCATAAAAACTGTTCCCTCTACAGACCCATCAGCAACCTTTTAAAACCCATCATGGGCGTGCAACCTTCCCTCTAACCCAACATCTAAAACATCACCATGGGCGTGTCCTAAACCATAAACACTGTTGCCTCTACTTGACCCATCACCAACCTTCTAAAACATCTCACCATGGGCGTGTCCTAAACCACAAACACTGTTCCCTCTACAGGACCCATCACCAACCCTTTCTAAAACATCTCACCATGGGCGTGTCATAAACCACAAACACTGTTCCCTCTACATGACCCATCACCAACCTTCTAAAACATCCTCACCATGGGCGTGTCCTAAACCACAAACACTGTTCCCTCTACAGGACCCATCACCAACCCTTCTAAAACATCTCACCATGGGCGTGTCATAAACCACAAACACTGTTCCCTCTACATGACCCATCACCAACCTTCTAAAACATCTCACCATGGGCGTGTCCTAAACCACAAACACTGTTGCCTCTACTTGACCCATCACCAACCTTCTAAAACATCTCACCATGGGCGTGTCCTAAACCACAAACACTGTTCCCTCTACAGGACCCATCACCAACCTTTCTAAAACATCTCATCATGGGCGTGTCCTAAACCATAAACCACTGTTCCCTCTACAGGACCCATCACCAACTCTTCTAAAACATCTCACCATGGGTGACAGGACGTGTCCTAAACCATAAACACTGTTCCCTCTACAGGACCCATCACCAACCTTCTAAAACATCTCACCATGGGCGTGTCCTAAACCACAAACACTGTTCCCTCTACAGGACCCATCACCAACCTTTCTAAAACATCTCACATCATGGGCGTGTCCTAAACCACAAACACTGTTCCCTCTACAGGACCCATCACCAACCTTCTAAAACATCTCACCATGGGCGTGTCCTAAACCACAAACACTGTTCCCTCTACAGGACCCATCAGCAACCTTTTAAAACATCTCATCATGGGCGTGTCCTAAACCATAAACACTGTTGCCTCTACTTGACCCATCACCAACCTTCTAAAACATCTCACCATGGGCGTGTCCTAAACCATAAACACTGTTCCCTCTACAGGACCCATCACCAACCCTTCTAAAACATCTCACCATGGGCGTGTCCTAAACCACAAACACTGTTCCCTCTACAGGACCCATCACCAACCTTTCTAAAACATCCTCACCATGGGCGTGTCCTAAACCACAAACACTGCTCCCTCTACAGGACCCATCACCAACCCTTCTAAAACATCTCACCATGGGCGTGTCATAAACCACAAACACTGTTCCCTCTACAGGACCCATCACCAACCTTCTAAAACATCTCACCATGGGCGTGTCCTAAACCATAAACACTGTTGCCTCTACTTGACCCATCACCAACCTTCTAAAACATCTCACCATGGGCGTGTCCTAAACCATAAACACTGTTCCCTCTACAGGACCCATCACCAACCTTTCTAAAACATCTCACCATGGGCGTGTCCTAAACCATAAACACTGTTGCCCTCTACTTGACCCATCACCAACCTTCTAAAACATCTAACCATGGGCGTGTCCTAAACCATAAACACTGTTCCCTCTACAGGACCCATCAGCAACCTTTTAAAACATCTCATCATGGGCGTGTCCTAAACCATAAACACTGTTGCCTCTACTTACAGGACCCATCACCAACCTTCTAAAACATCTAACCATGGGCGTGTCCTAAACCATAAAACACTGTTCCCTCTACAGGACCCATAAACCACAAACAGCTCCCTCTACAACCTTTCTAAAACATCTCATCATGGGCGTGTCCTAAACCATAAACACTGTTCCCTCTACAGGACCCATCACCAACCTTCTAAAACATCTCACCATGGGCGTGTCCTAAACCACAAACACTGTTCCCTCTACAGGACCCATCACCAACCTTCTAAAACATCTCACCATGGGCGTGTCCTAAACCATAAACCACAAACACTGTTCCCTCTACAGGACCCATCACCAACCTTTTAAAACATCTCATCATGGGCGTGTCCTAAACCATAAACACTGTTGCCTCTACTTGACCCATCACCAACCTTCTAAAACATCTAACCATGGGCGTGTCCTAAACCATAAAAACTGTTCCCTCTACAGGACCCATCAGCAACCTTTTAAAACATCTCATCATGGGCGTGTCCTAAACCATAAACACTGTTCCCTCTACAGGACCCATCACCAACCCTTCTAAAACATCTCACCATGGGCGTGTCCTAAACCACAAACACTGTTCCCTCTACATGACCCATCACCAACCTTCTAAAACATCTCACCATGGGCGTGTCCTAAACCACAAACACTGTTCCCTCTACAGGACCCATCACCAACCTTCTAAAACATCTCATCATGGGTCCTAAACCACAAACACTGTGTCCTAAACCACAAACACTGTTCCCTCTACAGGACCCATCACCAACCTTCTAAAACATCTCACCATGGGCGTGTCCTAAACCATAAACACTGGTTCCCTCTACAGGACCCATCACCAACCTTTTAAAACATCTCACCATGGGCGTGTCCTAAACCACAAACACTGTTCCCTCTACAGGACCCATCACCAACCTTCTAAAACATCTCACCATGGGCGTGTCCTAAACCACAAACACTGTTCCCTCTACAGGACCCATCACCAACCTTCTAAAACATCTCACCATGGGCGTGTCCTAAACCACAAACACTGTTCCCTCTACAGGACCCATCACCAACCTTCTAAAACATCTCACCATGGGCGTGTCCTAAACCATAAACACTGTTCCCTCTACAGGACCCATCACCAACCTTTCTAAAACATCTCATCATGGGCGTGTCCTAAACCATAAACACTGTTGCCTCTACTTGACCCATCACCAACCTTCTAAAACATCTAACCATGGGCGTGTCCTAAACCATAAAACACTGTTCCCTCTACAGGACCCATCACCAACCTTTTAAAACATCTCACCATGGGCGTGTCCTAAACCATAAACACTGTTCCCTCTACAGGACCCATCACCAACCTTTCTAAAACATCTCACCATGGGCGTGTCCTAAACCACAAACACTGTTCCCTCTACAGGACCCATCACCAACCTTCTAAAACATCTCACCATGGGCGTGTCCTAAACCACAAACACTGTTCCCTCTACAGGACCCATCACCAACCTTCTAAAACATCTCACCATGGGCGTGTCCTAAACCATAAACACTGTTGCCTCTACTTGACCCATCACCAACCTTCTAAAACATCTCACCATGGGTGTGTCCTAAACCACAAACACTGCTGTTCCCTCTACAGGACCCATCACCAACCCTCTAAAACATCTCACCATGGGCGTGTCATAAACCACAAACACTGTTCCCTCTACATGACCCATCACCAACCTTCTAAAACATCCCCCATGGGCGTGTCCTAAACCACAAACACTGCTCCCTCTACAGGACCCATCACCAACCCTCTAAAACATCTCACCATGGGCGTGTCCTAAACCACAAACACTGTTCCCTCTACAGGACCCATCACCAACCCTCTAAAACATCTCACCATGGGCGTGTCCTAAACCATAAACACTGGTTCCCTCTACAGGACCCATCACCAACCTTCTCCAGGACCATCAAAACCTTCTAAAACATCTCACCTTCATTAGCCATCATGTGCATGTCCTAAACTGCAGACTTCATCTCGCGTGACTATCTATCTATCTATCTATCTGATCTATCTATCTATCTATCTATCTATCTATATCTATCTATCTATCTATCTATCTATCTATCTATCTATCTATCTATCTATCTATCTATCTATCTATCTATCTATCTATCTCTATATATACATTCTTTATCTATACAGATATAAACTAGTATATTGCCTATACACTACGGTTCTCCTGAGATGAACCAATGCCTGGTCCTGCTGTTAGTCCAAGGCATGAAGGACCTCAGTGTTTTAAGGAGGTAAACTATTTCATTACTTTGAATCTACTGATTGGATGATGGTGTAATTGGACGGAATCGGATTAGGATTCCTGCGGATGTTTTGGCGAACTCTGTGAATCAATCCAATCAGAGAGTTATTCAATTAATGGGAATATTAGTACATATAATTGAGTTGGTTCCGTAGCTCTGCTCACCACACGGCCTTTTCACTGCGGGGATGCGAAAGGGGCGGGGGGGGGGGGGGGGGTCGGGGCTAAAGTGGGGGCGGGGGGGCGGGTGTATGGGGTTGTATGTAGATTTACGTTGCTCGTGATCATTCTCTGTTTTTCATTTTTTTTCTCTCTCTCTCTCTCTCTCTCTCTCTCTCTCTCTCTCTCTCTCTATCTATCTATCTCTACCTCAATGTCTCACAGTATGTATACAAATGCATATACACAATATACACTTACACACAGTGTTTATGAAGGAACTCGGCTGTTTGTTTGTTCCATCTTAGAGAGGTAAACAAAGATCTTCTGTGGATATCGACGTTCTCACATCCTTCTGTCTCTTCACACACTCCATGATGTTGAGATCATTTATTTATATTTGTTTATATATAAATACATTTATATCTAAAATAAATATTATATATTTATTTGTTTATTTATTTATTTATATGATGTTTTGAGATCATTTATTTATATTTGTAAATTATATATAATTTTACATTTATATCAATATAAAATAGGTTTATAAAGAATGATTTTTATATCGGTATGCAATGAGACGGGGGCAAGATATATTATATTTGTTTATTTATTTATGTATTTATTTACAACTCCAGTCCAAAAATGCAATGAACAATAGAACAACAACAAAAAAAAAAACATGTTAAATGTTTGAACTGATTAACGAGTCGTCTCAAAGAGTGATTCGTTTATTTTGAATGGATTTTGAATGTGACTCGGAGGAACGAGTCATCTCAAAGAATGATTCGTTACTCCCAAATGAGTTTTTAATGTGACTCAATAACGAGTCAACTCAAAAAGTGAATCATTCATTTTGGACGGATCTTTAATGTGACTCGGGGGAACAAGTCACCTGGGATATGCAAAAACATGAGGAGGTGTACCCCGGTATCAACAAGCTGCTGCCATTGGGTCCTTGAGCAAGACCCTTAACCCTCTGTGCTCCAGAGATAAGAGTCAACTCAAAGAGTGAATTGTTCTCAAAGAGTCACATTAAAAACTCAATAACAAGTTGTCAAAGAATGATTCATTAATTTTGAACGGATCTTTAATGTGACTCAGAGATAAGAGTCAACTCAAAGAGTGATTTGTTCATCCTGAACGAGTCACATTAAAAACTCAATAACGAGTCATCCCAAAGAATGATGCATTCATTTTGAACGGATCTTTAATGTGACTCAGAGATAAGAGTCATCTCAAAGAGTGATTCATTCATCCCGAGCAACATTTTAATGTGACTCAATAATGAGTCGTCCCAAAGAATGATCCATTCATTTTGAACGGATCTTTAATGTGACTCAGAGGATAACGAGTCATCTCAAAGTAGTGATTCATTCCCGAGCAACATTTTGAACAAATCATCTCAAAGAATGATCCATTCATTTTGAACGGATCTTTAATGTGACTCAGAGGAACGAGTCATCTCAAAGAATGATTCATTCATTTTGAACAAATCATCTCAAAGAATGATCCATTCGTTTTGAACGGATCTTGGATGTGACTCGGAGATTAGAGTCACCTCAAAGAGTATTTTCATCCTGAAAGAGTCACATTAAAAACTCAATAATGAGTCGTCCCAAAGAATGATTCATTCATTTTGAACAAATCATCTCAAAGAATGATTCATTCATTTTGAACGAATCATCTCAAAGAATGATCCATTCATTTTGAACGGATCTTGGATGTGACTCGGAGATAAGAGTCAACTCAAAGAGTGACATGTTCATCCTGAAAGAGTCACTTTAAAAACTCAATAACGAGTCGTCCCAAAGAATGATCCATTCATTTTGAATGGATCTTTAATGTGACTCAGAGGAACGAGTCATCTCAAAGAATGATTCATTCATTTTGAACAAATCATCTCAAAGAATGATTCATTCATTTTGAACGGATCTTGGATGTGACTCGGAGATAAGAGTCACCTCAAAGAGCATTGTTCATCCTGAAAGAGTCACATTAAAAACTCAGTAACGAGTCCTCCCAAAGAATGATCCATTCATTTTGAACGGATCTTTAATGTGACTCAGAGGAACGAGTCATCTCAAAGAATGATTCATTCATTTTGAACAAATCATCTCAAAGAATGATTCATTCATTTTGAACGGATCTTGGATGTGACTCGGAGATTAGAGTCACCTCAAAGAGCATTTTCATCCTGAAAGAGTCACATTAAAAACTCAGTAACGAGTCCTCCCAAAGAATGATCCATTCATTTTGAACGGATCTTGGATGTGACTCGGAGATTAGAGTCACCTCAAAGAGCATTTTCATCCTGAAAGAGTCACATTAAAATGTGACTCAGTAACGAGTCCTCCCAAAGAATGATCATTCATTTTGAACGGATCATTTTGAACAAAGAGGATCTTTAATGTGACTCAGAGGACTAACGAGTCATCTCAATGAGTGATTCATGAAGTCATCTGAAAAGAGTCGTCAAAGATGATCATTCATTTTGAATGGATCTTTAATGTGACTCAGAGGAACGAGTCACCACAGAATGATTCATTCATTTTGAACAAATCATCTCAAAGAATGATCCATTCATTTTGAACGGATCTTGGATGTGACTCGGAGATAAGAGTCACCTCAAAGAGTGATATGTTCATCCTGAAAGAGTCACATTAAAAACTCAATAATGAGTCGTCCCAAAGAATGATCCATTCATTTTGAACGGATCTTTAATGTGACTCATCTCATGTGTCATCTCAAAGATTGATTCATTCATCCCGAATGAGTTTGAATCATGAAAATGATTCACTCTCTCTGATCAGTAGTCGAGCTGAACCCACTCCCAGGAAAGCTCTATTCATCGCCTGATTGGCTATTGCCACTCTGATTGGCAGGGGACACTAAGCCCTCCCACTGAGAAATCACACGCACTGCCTTATTGATGACTGCAGTGTTGTTGGGATTCACCCCCTGCGGCGGAGCGTCCTGTAGCGTCGGCGCGTCGTCATCTTCACACCATCATATCGCCAAGTTTTTGTTTGTTTGTATTTTTTTTGGGCCCGAAGGCCTTTCATATGACACAGTCTCCAACAACTGTTCCACTGTTATTTTGGATTGTGATCTTTTGTGCTTTCAGGGCATTTTAAAACATTAACCATAAAAAAAAAAGATCTAGATCAGTTCAAGACATTTAGGAATGCTCTTTTTGTACTTTTTGCTCCCTCAAAAACATTTCATTTTTTTTCTTTTTTTTCCTTTTCTTTTTTCTCCCGCACTCAAAGCATTGATTTCACTTGTTCATTGTGCTTCTCAAATGAATTGCATGCTGCTCTCACTTCACGAATGGAACTGGCCTTATTCACTGGAACGCTATTGATGGGAAGCACGTAACTAAATTATTATGCTTGTATTTTTCTAAACAAACACACACACACACACACACACACACACATCGCTGTGCAAATTGACAGTATACTGCCTGAGCTTGTAAGGCATCATGTATGCAGGAAGTGGTGACTATAGGGCATGTTATCCTGGGATAAAGAGAATACCTGTTGCACTCGTCCTGAGGGTGTTGTGTGTGTGTGTGTGTGTGTGTGTGTGTGTGTGTGTGTGTTTTTTTAGCGTCCATTGGCTGTCATACTAATACATCTCCACTCTCCTGGAACGATATTCCTTTGTGACGATACTAAAGTCAGGCGGTGATGTAGGAAACATCACATGTTGGATAGGGGTTTTATATCTCTACAGCAGGAGATCTTAGAGTCTAGAAGAGTCTTTATTGGTCACACATACATTATGGAACTGTTTCTTCACAGAGTACAGAGGGTTAAGGGCCTTGCTCAAGGACCCAAGAGTGGCGATACCGGGGTTTGAACCCCCCCCCCCCCCCCCCATCCTTACGATCAGTAGCCCAGCGCTGGGCTAAACCACTCCCTAGCTACACTCCCTCCCCTCCAGATCTTCCACTCCAACCCATGTATAGCAACATCACAAAGCCATATAAGCCCTATTGGAAAAAAGAAAAGAGGAAAAGATCATTGGCGTGATAGAAGAAAAGAATGTATACACATTTTAAGGTAGCAACAAAATACAAAAGAATACATAAAGAAACTTTATTTATTTATTTATTTATTTATTTTTATTAACAAAAAACAAAGGTGCATTCACGTTATTATTATTTTTAATTCGCTAGACTGGATAAAAAAAAGAAGAAGACAATGTTTGAGACACATTTTTAATCCAAGAAGATCCCAAATTCGCTTCTTCGGACTTCGGACATTTCTTTCTGCGCGTTTTTTTAAATGTTGCTCATATATAATTATTAAGCACAGCATCTTAAGGGCCTTGCTCAAGGGCCCGTGAGTGGCAGCTTGCCGAAACTGCCGCTTGAACCCTTCTACCTTCTATCTTGAAGCCACGTACCTTATTTTAACAATTAACACAACCACTATAAAAATATGAACAGCGAAATGACTAAGAAATGAATATTAAAAGAATAATTTCTGGAGAGAAATAAATATGAAATAATCGATATTATTAAATGTTAAATGAAAAAAAAACGTGTAATTAAATTAGTTTATTTCCAGCAACAACAACACCCCCCACTAGACACACCCCACACCCCCCCCCACACCCCCCCCCCCTCCCACGCCCTCCTATCAACAATTTGCTTCAGATATGTACATTTTTTTTACCCCAGGATGTCATTTTCATCAAGTGCCACCTAGTGGACGAATAAAGTGTAGGGGAGTATATATATATATATATTATATATATTATATATATATATATATATATATATATATATATATAATATAGATATATATATATATATATATATAACCACCAGGCACGGTGGTTTAGTGGTTAGCATATTCGCCTTCACACCTCCAGGGTCCGGGTTCGATTCCCGTCTCGGCCATGTGTGTGTGGAGTTTGTGCATGTTCTCCCCGTGCCTCAGGGGGTTTTTCTCCGGGTTCTCCGGTTTCCTCCCCCGGTCCAAAAACATGCACAGTAGGTTTGATTGGCACCTTGGAAAATTATCCCTAGTGTATGAATGTGTGTGTGTGTGTGTGTGTGTGTCCTGTGATGGGTTGGCATTCCATCCAGGGTGTATTCCTGCCTTAATGCCCATAGACGCCTGAGATAGACACAGACTCCCCGTGACCCGAGGGAAGATCGAATAAAGCGGTAGAAGATGATGAATGAATGATCTATAATATATATATATATATATATATATTATATATATATAATATATATATATATATATATATTTATATATATATATATATATATATATATATATATATATATATATATATATATATATATATATATATATATATATATATTATATATATATATATATATATACCATATGAATACAAACCGGATTCCAAAAAAGTTGGGACACTATACAAATCGTGAATAAAAACTGAATGCAATGATGTGTAGGTGCCAACTTCTAATATTTTATTCAGAATAGAACATAACACACGAAACAAAAGTTTAAACTGAGAAAATGTACCATTTTAAGGGAAAAATATGTTGATTCAGAATTTCATGGTGTCAACAAATCCCAAAAAAGTTGGGACAAGGACATTTTCACCACTGTGTGGCATCTCCCCTTCTTTTTACAACACTCAACAGACGTCTGGGGACAGAGGAGACCAGTTTCTCCAGTTTAGAAATAGGAATGCTCTCCCATTCTTGTCTAATACAGGCCTCTAACTGTTCAATCGTCTTGGGCCTTCTTTGTCGCACCTTCCTCTTTATGATGCGCCAAATGTTCTCTATAGGTGAAAGATCTGGACTGCAGACTGGCCATTTCAGTACCCGGATCCTTCTCCTACGCAGCCATGATGCTGTGATTGATGCAGAATGTGGTCTGGCATTATCTTGTTGGAAAATGCAGGGTCTTCCCTGAAAAAGATGACGTCTGGATGGGAGCATATGTTGTTCTAGAACCTGAATATATTTTTCTGCATTGATGGTGCCTTTCCAGACATGCAAGCTGCCCATGCCACACGCACTCATGCAACCCCATACCATCAGAGATGCAGGCTTCTGAACCGAGCGTTGATAACAACTTGGGTTGTCCTTGTCCTCTTTGGTCCGGATGACATGGCGTCCCAGATTTCCAAAAAGAACTTCGAATCGTGACTCGTCTGACCACAGAACAGTCTTCCATTTCGCCACACTCCATTTTAAATGATCCCTGGCCCAGTGTAAACGCCTGAGCTTGTGGATCTTGCTTAGAAATGGCTTCTTCTTTGCACTGTAGAGTTTCAGCTGGCAACGGCGGATGGCACGGTGGATTGTGTTCACTGACAATGGTTTCTGGAAGTATTCCTGAGCCCATTCTGTGATTTCCTTTACAGTAGCATTCCTGTTTGTGGTGCAGTGTCGTTTAAGGGCCCGGAGATCACGGGCATCCAGTATGGTTTTACGGCCTTGACCCTTTCTCACAGAGATTGTTCCAGATTCTCTGAATCTTTGGATGATGTTATGCACAGTTGATGATGATAGATGCAAAGTCTTTGCAATTTTTCGCTGGGTAACACCTTTCTGATATTGCTCCACTATCTTTCTGCGCAACATTGTGGGAATTGGTGATCCTCTACCCATCTTGGCTTCTGAGAGACACTGCCACTCTGAGAAGCTCTTTTTATACCCAATCATGTTGCCAATTGACCTAATTTGTGTTAATTGGTCTTCCAGCTCCTCGTTATGCTTAAATTTACTTTTTCCAGCCTCTTACTGCTACTTGTCCCAACTTTTTTGGGATTTGTTGACACCATGAAATTCTGAATCAACATATTTTTCCCTTAAAATGGTACATTTTCTCAGTTTAAACTTTTGTTTCGTGTGTTATGTTCTATTCTGAATAAAATATTAGAAGTTGGCACCTACACATCATTGCATTCAGTTTTTATTCACGATTTGTATAGTGTCCCAACTTTTTTGGAATCCGGTTTGTATATATATATATATATATATATATATATATATATATATATATATATATATATATATATATATATATATATATATATATATATATATATGTGTATATTTTCTTCACCACCTTTGAATTTGAAACGCTGTTGAATTCGCCGGTATGAATGAGTTCTCCTTTTGTGTGGAATTATGAACGAGAAATAAATGCCGTTGCTCATTCAGAAAGGGAAAAGTGCAGATAAAGAACATCGTCCGTCATGCCTTTCACCTTGACTGGGTTCATTTTCCTGCAAACCTTCTCCATTCGAGGCGTGCCATTAATTTTGAAACGGATTTTTATTTT